>JBBPKD010000221.1:0-29147 GCA_038089075.1 Singerocomus inundabilis
CTCATCTTCACAACGACTTGACCCCTCTGCAAGATGGGTATGGGACGACTCTCCACCACTGCGTCATGATAGAGTGGCTTCCTCTCCGCGGGAGACTTCTTCACCACCAACGCGCGCGTTTCCCTGGGCAGCCGTACTGTCATCCTGCAAATGATGTGAGCGAAATAACCAGGCCGGGCCGCTCAAGGACCGCAAATCTGTCAAGCGCCCAACTTGAAGTACAATGCTAGAATCCAATTACAACAACATAGAACTATTCGAAAAGATCGACCGACCCACGCCTCGAAGAAATGATCGCGACTACCTTCCCTTCAAAACTAAGCAGCTCCCCTCCTTTCGTAGCGACCACGTCACTGTCCGTCGCCCTACGAGTTACTCCCAACAACTTTTCGACGTTCGTCGTTGCCATGTCTAGAGCGTCCTCCATGCTAATTAAGCCATGGGAATCAATGTGCGCCTGTGCGAGGGAAGGGGTCATCTCATCATGATGCACTTGTACCGCATCAGATACGGAGCAACTTACCCAAGCGGCATCCCATCTCAAATTGCGCACAGCCCAACTGGACATCGATGCGTCTTCTTGGATTCCCTGGGGTCCAATACCGACTGTTACCCCATGAGCGAACAACGTCGTCACGAGACTTTGTTTCGTAACAGGCGGTCCTTGGATGCTTGAATAGATCAACGTCAGCCAGGTATTTTAGGAACACAAGCAACAAGATGGCTGACATCCTGCGACCCTCCCAAATATACGGGAACGGTCTCGGAGGGGTAACAATGACGCCCACATTCGCAGCTGCCAGCTCAGCAGCAACGAGGTGTGCTTCACCTGCATTTACGAGGGTCACCTTGATCGGTGTGCCAGAGGTCGCCTCGACTTCTTGCTTGAGCTTCAAAAGACTTGTGATGACGTCGGCGTTCTTCACGTTGACGACTAGAGGCAACTCTCCCTGTACAAATCCGCATCAGATTCGACATTTTCAGCGAAAACCGTGACGCGAACCTTGGAAACGGCCTCGAAGGACGCGCCTCTTTCACCTATGTACGGGCCCAAAAGAAGACGACGGAGTACCGCTATCTGTGTGCTCACACTCACAGTCGGTTCTCCATTCCCGTGTAGGACCGAAACGTGAACAGCAGTGACGTCGCTAAGCACAGCCTTCTGTTCCAACTTGTGTTTCGCTCCAAGGGAAAAGTGAGTGCCCAAACCACTAAGTAGGCCATTGGAGATAGGCGAGGTAATTGCAGTTGTAACACCAGACCGATAAGCAAGTCTTGGGATGAAATTGTCAGTGTATATAGCACTCCCTGAAGCAATAGCCTCACAGAGCGTTTCGAGTCCCAAACATGAGCCCATCTACGGCACGAATGATACTACCTTCACCCAAAACTTTTGGGATGGATTCTTGCAGTGGGTCAAGGACAGGTCCATCCGATGTGCTCGTCTCCATGGCAATTTCCTCAAGACCAAGCGAAACCCCTGCAGAAACTAGGGCAGGGGTGATGGAGCCGCCCTCCAAATTGATCACTTGGAGTCCTTCACCATTGACGAAAGAAGCGCAGATTCCCATCGAACCCGCGCAGACAATTTCCCCACGTTCAATGAAGACGATGCCTTCGTCATTGACGTTGTAAGTCCGGAATGCAGAACGCACGCCGAATTCATCCCTCAACCACATGCTGGATACATTTCGGAACAGAATACCACCAGAGGTGACTGAAGTTGCCTCTAGAGGAGGCAGACCAACGAACTCCATAGCGGCCTTGGCTTCATCATCAAACCTCGGAGTTATCGGAGCACTCTGTCTGTCATCTTTCTTCTTCGTAAATGATGCCTGGAGCTGAGGTATTCCGTCAATGAACACCTGCACTGGTGTAGCGCCAAGCGCTAACGGATGGCTATCCCAGATGACAACATCTGATACGTTCTTCTTGAGAACTGAGCCTGAATCGCAGACACCACTTATGACTTGCCTGCATCATAGCCTGCGAAAGGTTCTCAGCGACCAGACCATACTGCGATCATAGGACCCAACGTACCAGCATTGATATAACCAAGACGGTGTTCAAGTCCGAGTAACTCGGCAGCGTTCGTGGTGACAGAAGCAAGAGCAACGTTTGCGGGAAGCCCATAATAGTGAGCTTGTTGTGCTTCATGCAAAAGCCAGCGAGCTAGAATCCCTGGATGGTCACTCTAAGACAATACCAGGTCAATGTGAGCCCACGACGAACCGAAATCATTTTACCTTCATAATGACTCTGATACCCCGCTCGTTCAGAATACGGGGCGCAAATTCTGAATGGCGGTACGCTTCACGCTTGTACCTAGTCGACAGTCAGGTTTGATACCCAGGCCTAGGACATGTGGTTCTACCTTGAGAACGATGCAAACATCGCGACAGCGGGAGGGTGTTCTACAAAAGATGATTAGTTACTGATTCCAGATACGAAGATTGGTCAAACCATAGGCTCGTTTGAGGACGTCCGGGACAAGGTAAGCCTCATGGGCATGATGGAACGCGGCAACTGGGAATTTGAACTCGTTGGACAGCTGTAAAGGATTTCACTATTTCACTATAGGACAGAACACTGGACGGTGCACGTACCCTCACGAATGCGTCAATATCTACAGCCTCATAGCAGTGCGTCTGAACCTGAAGATATGTTTACTTGTTTGATAATACTGTCTTCGTGTCGAGCAAATATGTTTACCTTGACTTTCCCCCTTAGAACATCTACAAGGGCTTCCCATTGCAAATCTTCCGGGAAGTCACCCAGTCCTTCCCACTCATCAGCCAAGGCTTTTGAACAATATTGATCTTGCTTCTCCTTGATTTGGCGGGCATGTTCGTAGCTATCGTCTAGCTGTTAAAGTGCGCGAAGCCAAACAGTTTCAAGTACTCACGCTTCACGGTATGACCATACAGTGTCCATTCTCGTTCCTGAATAGGTTGATGCTGAATCCATAACATTGGAGTGGGCAACGTGAGGTCAATACCAAGATACTTACAGGGGTTCTCTCCTAGTGACATGGATATTGTCAATCGACACACGTCAATAGACTTGGCTTGAATACATACCACATGCATGTCTACGGAACACGTTAGCGAATACACAAGCATATGAAATGTGAAACGGTGCTGTACTTTATATGACGCCAACGTGGCAGTGTGTCATAGTCGACCGGTGTACCATTAAGGCCATAGGGTGGATCAACTAACAGAGACGAAGACGATCTTTCAGTAGTCGAACGTAACTTGATTGAAAATGCTTGTCCACCTGTAAAGGGATCGTGGTTGACTTCTAGCGCTCGAACTGGAGATGGAAATCAACGGCTACCGATAGCATTGGCAGACCCGGGAAGGATGAGCGACGTGGTGACGCCTCCCGCGATAGAATGAGCATAGCTGTCGTCGTGCGTGTTCAAACCGTCAAGAGATCGTAACCATGGCAAGACAAGTCCATTATGAGAGTTGCCGTCGTTGGCACCTGTAAGTGAGGGGGAGGGCTGAACAGCAATGTGTGAATGAACGTCGACGATACTTTTGAGTTTGTGGTCAGGTCAGTCGGCGTCTAAGTGGAAATGATCCGCTCACCCGGGAGTCACCCATGCACCCTGAATATATGTATTATCTGATCATACTAGAATGGTCCTCGCTCATGCTCACCTTGGCATCGACTTCGATAACACCATCCGTGTTCAACAAGACGTTCACATTCCCGACACTCTTGATCAATCCATTCTCTAATAGAATGTCTCCATGGACGACATGCTCTCCATTCTCCAGACCAGACCAGACAGATGCATTCCGAATTAGAACTGGCAATGTCCCCGGTTCGTACCTGTCCGAATGTGTGCGGCTGCTGAAGCCAGGAGGAGGCCCCGGTTTGATGGACAAGGACCGACACTTGGCGAGCGTGTGCGCGGCATGCAATGGCACATGGACATGGTGCCGGGGATTTCTGAAGGCACAGAGGAAGGAAAGGTGGATGGAAATGTATAAGACTGCAAGGATGAGCGCTGCCAACACAGGCCATCGGATGCGCCTGCTCGGCCTGCGGGACGATGAGCGTCGCAACGTCGGCAGCTCTGTACCTGGGCTTTGTGCGTAGTCGAATATCTTTTCCATGCAAGACTGAGGACTCGAGCACACACGAATTTCGGTTCCCTAGAGTCGAATCAGTCGATATTATATTTCTTTTACCGACGAAATTCACAAGTCCCTCAACTAAGCGGAAACAGAGCGCACCGTAAACTCTGCCAGAGAACAAGTGTCAAGTCAGAGGCAAACGTCGCTGTACCTCGGTCGAATGCAACCCGTGACGAATAGAACGTCCACCGACTCACAGTCAAATGGACATACATCAAGCAATGGGTACAGCTAATACAACCGTAATGACAGCCCATAATGCTTTAAAGCGTTGACCAAAATACGGGTTAGAAGACTATAGTCAAACGTTGCACAGTGAAAGAGTGGGTTCAATAATAATGTGCATCAAAAGGCAGTGAGGAGCATCCTCCTAGGATCCTCAATATAATCGCGGACCTTGACTAGAAAGAGAAAAGAGGTGCGTGATCAGTGTGAAATGAGCAACGACATGAGGTATCAACTAACCAAGGAATGTGACGGCTTCCCGTCCGTCTAGGAGACGATGATCGTACGTGAGGGCGACAACCATTATTGGCCGAATGACAATTTGGCCGTTCACGACCACAGGCTTTTCTTTGATGGCATGCATACCGAGGACAGCAGATTGAGGCAGATTAATGATAGGAGTGCCGTATAGGGAACCGAAGACACCACCGTTGGAGCTGAACGCCTGGTGTTAGTTCGGTCCACGCTACGAAGGAACAACAGACTGACATGGTAAATGTACCTCCAGCCATATCTTCGAGAGTAAGTTTACCATCTCTGGCCTGAGAAAGCTGTGGGTGAACAAGATAGATTAAGCGCAATGGTCTACACACCTTCTTTCCAAGAGAGGCGATCTCTTTCTCGATCCCGAGGAAGTTCATAGTTTCTGCGTTTCTGACTACGGGCGTAACCAAGCCTTTGGGCGTTGCAACGGCAACGCTAAGATCCACAAAGTCGTGGTAAACAATCTCATCACCCTCAATGGACGCATTGGCAGCAGGGATCTCTTGCAATGCGAGCGTACAGGCACGAGCGAACGCGCTCATGAAACCGAGCTTGACATCATGTTCCTTGAGTATCTCATCTTTATATTTCTTGCGCATGTCTACGAGGGAGGACATATCGATTTCATTAAAGGTAGTCAAGGATGCGGCCGCATTTTGAGACTCCTTGAGACGTTCGGCGATGCGCAAACGCATGCGATTCATTTTCACCTAAGTAGTGGTCTTGGAACCAAACGGGCACCCAAGGACGGTATAGTAGCTTACCCTAGTCTCATTGCGGCTGCCTGGCACTTTGGGTGGTGCGACAGCCTCGGGTTTCGATTCCTGCTTGATTGCCTTTGGTTCTTTGGGAGCCACTGGAGTGCTCTTCTGTGAAGTAGCTGGGGTTGTAGTGGGCTGTTCTTGGGGCGTGGCTACATTTGCGCCCTTTGGAGATTCCGCCTGAGCAGGTTCTTCGATTGCCTTGTCTTCTTTAGGCGCGGCTACAGCTGGAGGAGGGATAAGTGTCGAATACAATGAACTGGAGAGCGACACGCACCGACTTCTCCGGCTTCTATTCTGAAGAGGTCCTGGCCGACGGTGACGGTGTCCTCTTCCTTGACGAGGAGCTCAACAACCGTTCCAGAAACGGGGGCGTTGACAGTGACATCAATCTTGAAAAGGTTCACGTGAGTTCGAGTCATGAATAAGCCAAGTGTTAGCGGGATTGCACCTTGTCCGTTTCGATGGTAGCGACCTCCTCGTCTGCCTCGACAGTATCTCCAACCTGTTTCGACCATGATCTCAGGGTACCT
The DNA here is from genome assembly GCA_038089075.1 of Singerocomus inundabilis. Lineage (NCBI taxonomy): Eukaryota > Fungi > Basidiomycota > Agaricomycetes > Boletales > Boletaceae > Singerocomus > Singerocomus inundabilis. The sequence continues at coordinate 5,935 of JBBPKD010000221.1, forward strand.
TCTGAGATAGACTCTGCCATCTGAGGGACCTTGACGGTCTCGGCTACAGAGTTTTATTGTACCACTGTTACAGTCCATTGGAGTGATGGGATTCACGTCATTGAACTGACCTTGCAAGAGATGCGAAGCATGAAACTGCGCGCGCAATAGATGCGAGGCAGCGGCATGCCTAGTGACGCCACCGGGGTTGAGTGACCTGAGTCGAGACATGATGGAAAACCGTACCAGGCATTTGACATGCCGGAACTAGGAACATGTCTTGTAAAAGCGGCACGACTGCGTGCAACGGCGATGATACGTTTTGAAAGCATCACGACTTGACGATATCAAAGACGCGCCAAAAGAAAGGGTAGGGGCGGGAGGGAGTGGTATGCGTGCAAACACTGGACGAAACCAAAATGTATAGCCACCGCTGGCCGCCATTGGTACTACTTGACTACCGAGAAAACCCGACCAAGCGAGCGTCTCCCATCAATTAGGCCAGCTCAGCTGCGGCCGCCTGCGAACAAGTGAGTAACTCCCACCACTGACGATGACATGGCAAGTATATTATATCCCTCGATAGACTCGACGAACGAGTTCACCATCTCTTCCGCCTATTTGGCTGGCTCATTCTTCCTAAAGATCTACGAGACTGATGAGCCAGTCATGAGTGTTCGAGGCGTTTCCATCCCATATTTTACCATACGACCTCTCTCTCTCTCTCTCAAGGATCGTCCCTCGTGCGACGTAGTGTCTCGTCCGTGCCTCGAGATATCCTCCACGCTAGCTTTTCCGTGACAAATTTCCCATGAGGCCATAACCAAGCAAGACGTTTCCTCTTGAAGTGTGTCTTGTGGACCAAAGCTCATAGCTCGGAAGAGCTAGGAAAGGATGCGCGATAATCTGCCTATTAACCTTTAAGGGTTGCACGACGATTGCAGGCAAAACTGCCAGGAGTGCCTCCCCTGACTGCTGAGTCGGTCTGAACCCGAACCTCCGGTCGTTCAGGTGGTATTGCAGTCAACGCCGATGTTAACGTTGACCAGTAAAACATGGACGTGAGACTACTGCAGCCACGACGAAATCGCCCAAGAACCGTGTATCCAGTCTAGTCTTGTGCATCGTGTGTCAGTTCACTCGACGCGACGAAAATGTATAATGATGATTTGATGTTCTGTCTACATGACCCAGTTACCCAGGTCGATGACACCAACTCTTTTCCTAGGAAATCTCATCTTTCATGCTTGACAAGTCATCTGCACATGAGAGTTACAGTCTCCAAACTTGTACTAGTCGGTCGAGGTACACACGCTATTGCAAGTTCACTGACGACTGGATATTCGAGCAAGACTCGGAGTCCATTAGCTGGGACCCAGGCGAAATTACGTACTAATCGCATCTAGTTCCAATCGGTAAGGTTGTGGGAGCTCTGAGTATCGAGGCGGAGCCACAGCTGATGTGACATCCAACCCGATACTGCCAAGCTTGTCTATGGGTACTGGAGCACTGTTATGGACAAGAGACTGGCCAACAAGGGTCGACTGCACACGCGAGTCACTACGCCATATGTGGACACCGCTCGACCTGACGGACGTTCGAAACTTTCAACAGTCGGACAACATGCATTCATTTGATACAGGTATTAATCCAGATTCCAAGGTATAGCTATCAGGGTCATTCACTCGAAACGCCTCACACGCATGGGAACCGAGGTATCCTCCTCGCCAGCGACTCTCGGCCTTCGTAAAATACCAGTCACCGTCTCGATCGCCGTGTCTGGTCCACCCGGAAAGTTAAACACAAAGTTTTTCACGAGAACCAAAAGTACGATCTGTTTAGAGGTCGTGTTTTTCAGCACCCAAATTGAATCAAGACACAGAAAACTAGTCCATCAGAAGACCTATGAAGGGCGTTCTTACCTTGAATTCGGTGATTGCGAAACTCTTTCCAAGACACGCCCTTGGGCCATCCATAAAAGTCAGCAGATGTCGCTGTCCCTGTATCTCTTTCGCGGTGGCTGGAATACCTCCCTCTTCAATCCACCGTTCAGGCTTGAACTCCTTGGCATCGGGACCCCAGAGCGACGTCGAGCGATTTACACACGATATTGGAACAGTCACATGGGTCCCTTTTGTTACCGAGACCTGGTCAACAAGTTTGCCAGATCTGGTGCGTATGGGCTTGCTCAGGGGGATAACGTCATCCTCCGCAGCCTGTTGCCAATGAGTTAAAACGTTGTATCAACTTTTTGGTCGCGACTTGCCATGCGAAGAGTTTCCCCGAGAGGAGCATGCATACGGAGGGTCTCGTGTATCACGGCATCGAGATACGGGAGGTTGTTGGATAGTTGATCGAAGGTTGGGTCCGCCCGGAACTCGAAAAGTTCCGCTCGTAGTTTCCTTTGGATCTCCGGGTGTTTGGACAGTTCGATCAATGCCCACTGAAACAGCAAAACCCTCGCACGTTAGTGATGTATTAATTGTTATAGTAATCTTTCGTACCGTCAAACTGACTGTGATGGTGACAATCAACTGTGAGCCTAGTTTGACTCAGAGGGACTAGCTAGCTTACTTGACGTAGTCTCATAGCCAGCAAGAAGTAAAACTTTGGCCTAGCAGTTATTGAGATATTAGTCAACGTGAGATGCTAACTCATACCTGTGCCATGACTTCCTCACGCGTCAGATGGAGCCTTCCGTCTTTGCTCTCAGCCCGAACTGGACAAATTCAGTCAAGTGATCAAACACTGGAGGTCATATCAACATACTCAGAAGACCAAGGATAGACTTTTCTTCTCGCTCTCCCAAGGTACCTGCCTCTTTTTCTTTCCTAGATTTCATAAGCAGCGTGTTAGAAATTGCGCCCATCGTGTCGTTTAGCTTCCTAATGAGCTTTAACTGTGGCATAGGAAGTTTCAATAACCATGGGAGTGCTCGAGTAAGTAAAGTGAAGAGCATGAGATTGCGAGTACTGCTCCCCCTGCCGAAGGTATCAAAGACTTCTGTCACTGAAGCCGGTTTACCGTCCAGTGAACCAAAATCATGGGAAAATCCAGTAATGCCGATAGTGTCGAGGCTAGTCAAAAAAAAAAATAGTTAGACGCTGTGACGATCGGGTCAAATACACCGTCATACGAGGCATGGTTCATCCTGGGATTCGTGGTATCTAGCTTGATCAATCATGAGATTTTGACTACATACCACTCTTGGACTTCAATCACGGCATTACCACTACCGCTCAGTCCGATCTCGGAGTCCCAAACCCCTTTGAGCTAGGTTTATTCCTGTGAGATGCTCACTACTTGGGGGATCAGACACCAACCTTGAAGGCCGTGTCGTAGAATACTGAAGTTAAATTACGAATCGCAGCGTTACTGAAAGCTGGAGTCAACGTTTTCCGTTGTCTGTTCAATCGGTTCTTGTCAGTGCTACTCTATGGGCTCCATGGGAACAAAACGCAAGTACTGGCCTACGATGGTCCTCTCCAATTGCGGACAGTATGCCCTTGCCAACCTGTGCAACCACGATGAGCGCAACCCAATGACGTTACCCGACCCTGCCACGAAGCCACTTACGAAGTTCTCGGTGGCGACCTTTCCGGCAGGCGTTAATGTGTACGTCCATGGGGCCTTTGCATAGAAATGTGCTATTGCCTTCGGATCGCAGAGAACAATGGTTCTTCCTCCGAGTGTCGTAGGAACTTCATATACCCACCCGTATTCCTCCGCCCACTTCTCGTGAGTTGCTCCCCAGTCGGGAGACACGGCAAGTTCTTTACCCACGCCCCATAAGAAAGAGGGATTGGGCGGTCCCCTAAGAGCAGTACTCTTCAATCGGCAGATGGTGGCTTTTCCGACTTTAAATGCAGCGTAAAGGGCACCAAGTAAGTAGACGACGTCGATGAAACGGGGGCGATGCGCTGTAGTGAGGTTATCCGTGAGCAGCGTCTGCAAATACTCGAACGAGATGACATTGGCCATCGTTGAAGGAGCGGAGTAGCTGGCACAGAGTTCTTAATGTGGGTGGTTTGATGGAGCTCAGAACATGCGCCTGCTTTCACACGGATCTGAAACAGGAACAAGCCGGGTGATGACTGAAACGCTCGGATATCATTCACGCTCTGGTCTTTGCCAGGTGGCATTCCTGTTTCCCATTGTCGATCAATATGTTGAAGTTGTTACCATTCAGAAGCTTAACATTGTGTCTTGTCTTGCTGTTGGTGTCCCGAATCTGAAAGAAGTGTCTAATTATTCCAAGATCGACTCAAAGTAAAATAGTAAACTATCAGGCAAATTGAGATCTTTCCAAAGGATCAAACTTGCCAAGGTTTGACTACTCTTCGTCATTCAACACCATGACCATGACAAGTGTACCTCGGCGAGTCGACCCAATGAAAGCAACTTTGTCATCGTCTGTACCCAATAAGAACCCATAGACGCCAGTAATGTCTGGTCCTCGGCATCAGCAAGGTCAAACGATGACTCCACGAACTCCTGAATTGCTACAGAAACGAGTCATTAGTTCACAGAAAAGTCAGCTATCACAAGGTCACACCCTCATGGACTTTATCCGCAAGATCTTATAACATGCAAAGGCCTTTGGATAGCATTATAATGAACAACAATCACCTTTAGTTGTCGTAAGTTCTTCTCGTTCAAGCGATCTCTCGCCACTGCTAACACATCGGTTAAGAACGAAAACAGTGGGGTTATGGCGACCCGCCGAGACAATGATACCGTGGGCGATGAGACGGACCGAGAGCTCCAGACGAGTAAGATTCACCGTGTGTGCGTATAGGACTGTCACAAGTATACCGCGAGTTTGTCGATTCCACGACTGCAGTGGAAGTATAGCCAGCCCAACGCGCCATCAACCGAGGTCTGTCTAGTAGTATTGGCCAAACGAAGAAGACAAGAGATGTCAGTGCAAAAAGTTTTTACATCTGTTAAACGAGACCAATCCACTAATCCAAACGCATTTGTCATGCGGGCGCCCTTGAGGGAGCAATGATCTCACCTGATTTGAAGAACAATTCGAACCGCAATGTAGAGGGGGCTGTACGAGCGATCGGAGGACAAAACCATGATCGTAGACCAGCCACAGACCCTTGTTGAGCTATTTAAATCTTTGATAATGTGGAAGATGTGTTTTATGCCATTTGCGCTGTTAAACGTGAATCGATCAGGGATTTGAGGGTGAGACCCGACCTTGCTTAAGGGAGACCATTCCCATGCTTAGGTATTGCTAACCCCAATGCTCGGAAATTTTTGTACATCGATGTGAGTGTGGTTCTCGGACAGGTGGTGGTTTGGATCCAAAGCTATTGCCAAACAAACACCAAACAGCTACTAGTCAAGTTTCTGGACTTTTTCTAAAACTCTGCACGTTACTACAATAAAGACGGATAAAATTTGGTCCTCGTTCCCACCGTTGACTTAAATCGTGGTCAGAAGTAATACCTCTAGACAATAAGTCCTCAACACTACCGATCACTCGCAGGGGTAGTAGTAAACTCGTATAGAATCTTACTAAAGAGCCACCGTCCCCGACATACTCTGCTCATTATTATGTGGCTATGATAACGCTGCTTGGTCCGTTCCGTGTCATAGCACAGCTGCCAGGTTTCCACCATGACTACCTCTCTCCCGAAGCGTCGTCTCTTAGTACTCGAGTCCTTTTTGGTGCTCGAAAGGTGGCTTCGAACGAAGGTTCAAGGAAGCTAATGTCAACCGCTAGGTCGAGTTTCTGCCAAGCCCCGGTCACAGCCGAGAGTGAATATCACAAACTAATGGGTTTTGTCTTTTTTGGTGACGGCAGATCATGTTATAACTTACTTTTTCGGCTGTAACGTCGTATGGTTCGATGGGAGGGATCCGACAGTTTTGACCGTACTACTTCAGCAAACCTCAAAGTTGAGGAGACTGTCGGCTACCGTTCGGTTACCACCGGTTACCACTGGCTGGTTTCACTGAAGTACTAGCTGAGCTTGTTTTGCCTCTGGATGAGTCGGCTGATTCGATTCCGGCCCCGGGCCGGCGGGACGAACGACCCGCTGTGCGTCTGCTTGCAACTCCGCAATGGACATGACCACAACCATCGAATCCACCAGACACGGATTTTTCTCGTTTGTATCGAAAGTCGTTAGTGACATGGCTACGAAATTGCTATGCAAGTGGTCCTACATCCCTTCCACCAAAACTCTGGCCCTGAGCCTGCATTTAGGCTCGGGGTTGTCCACCCCACACACTATAATAGTTTTTAATACGAGAGTGATTGACATGTTCCATTGTTGCTCCGAGGGCTCGCTTACAATGGCTCAAGTTCTAGGTTATAACATCGGGCGAATCGTACGTGAGCAAACGTAACACTTCAGGTGAGGAGACTGGGAGCACCGTACTTACTCTATGCTCCGAATGGAGGAGTGCTCTAGGTCTATATGACTACGCCTCGGAGGCGACAATGCCTAGGCTATACACAAGCGAACTCCACAGGTACAGTACCAATCAGTTGTCCTCCGGGGCTACCTCAAGTTTATCAACTCAATGGCACAATAGGCTCATACTTGAAAGGTATCAAGTTTACTAAATGTACAGATCGCAGTATCGAGTTGGCGCGACTGCATCAAGCAGGTCACCCATGAAGGTACATATATATCGTACAGTCACCCTTGCACCCATTGTAAGCACAATTCCAAGCTCAGTCCAGACCTGTTATCAATCGAGGTTAATTCCAAAACCAAAGAAAAATCAAAATCGACGTACACTACAAATTACTCGGTTTTTCTCTCGATCTTCCATCCATCCCACCCACTTCGTCCTCCGATTTTACGTCCGATCGTCACGTTGAAACGTGATTCTTCAATTTGCGCAACAATCTTGGCAACGATGATCGCGGCTGCCATGGGTGCCCACGCGGCTGCGATACATCTCAGTCTTCCATGCCCGAATGAATATAACTCCGGTCGTTCACTCATCCGCGACGGATGGAACCGCATAGGATCGAACTCGGTCGTATTCTCTCCATATTCATGCGACAAATGGACAGATTCGATGTCTGCTATTTCGACTGCAGGGGAAACGAATGCATGCCACCATGATCTCGACTCTATGAATGAACGAGCGATGTGGCGGGTGGGGGGGTGAAGTCGAAGGACCTCCAGAATGATGGCTTGCATGCTTGGCTGCTGGCCAACCTCTCCAAAGGCTTGGAAGCGTGCTTCCGTTGGGTCTGTCCCGAAATGATGCACAGTATCATGTAGCGTGTTGTCGCGGCAGCGGTAGATGTAAGCTACTGTCACCGCGACGACTCGCCACATGGTTTCATAGGCCGGCAAAATGAAATTCAGGGGATTGGGATGTTGGTCACCATCGATGATCCATCGCTCAATGTGGGCGATCATTCGATACAAGGAGCCATCTTTGCGCATTGCAGCGGCGTCTTTGATCTTGGAGTCAGTCCAGCGCTTGTTAATGATGTCGGTAACGTAGACGACCTCGTCGTAACGAAGCGTGTCGAGATCTGTGTCAAAGAGGACGGAGAGGACTACGGCGAAGGTGACGCATTGGATAGAGGTGGCGAAGTCGATGCTTGACTGAACATTTAGGAACTGGTGGGCGGTCACTTCAGCGCTCAGCGCCACTGTCCTCCATGCACGATCCTTTTCGCCTGTGCCAGTGATGAGCGCCTTTGCTCTCGTGGTAAAGGTTTTGTGGACCTTGGTGTCCCCGCTGACAAATGTACTGGTCAGGCCGAACGCGTGGACGAGGCGTTGATTAGGAGATGCACGAGCGAGGAGTTGGCTATCGAGAGAAATGTCGGGTGGATTAAGGAGGTTACGAATCTGTGTTGCGCACTTGTAGGTGCGCACGCGTGGCATTAGGAGGGGCTTTGCAGCCCAGAGAGCGACGAAAAATGGGAGAGGGAGGAAAAAGGCGAACCAGGGCAACATGGTGATCAAGCAGGCCAGATCCCCGTGGGACGTCCATTCCAGTCTATTTATCCCCTCCACGTCCCCTTCGTGTTCCTCGTGGGCCTTGCGTAAGTGATACTGCGCATTGTGAAGCTTCTATCGATATCCCTTTCTCCGTTCACCCTGCTACCTCCGTGTAACATTGTTTGCAGGGAAAAGGGGTGGCCCCGTGGCCCCCCTCCCACGCACCTGCGTATCGGGGCTAGACAAGCATCACGATGGGACACAAACTGAATGAACTTTGATAAAGCCATCCATGTTGTTCATGCACAGGAAGTACCATATTGAGCCGGTTGTCGTGTCCCAGCATGGACTTCCCCGCATCCGCATGTGAGAGATAGAGCAAGAATACGTACAGCAACACACGGCCACTTTGTAGGCTATTCGCTTCCGTCGAATGCTTCTGAAACAAAACACGGTTTTCCTTGAGATTCTGACGGGGATTCACAGCTTGTATCGGGGCGATTCTCGAGCTCGCCTCAGTTCCCCTTCTGTTGGTGCTACTGCTGTGGCGCGTATCATATGCGCGATTTTACGTGCTCTAGAATTACCTTGGCATTCACATTCCTATCAGATCAATATCAGTGTGAGATGTGAGTGGACAGATGCGATTGGGGTGCTTGTGTGAGTGGGCGCACTGCCAAAGGGGGGAACATGGATAAACAAGTGGGCGTTTCGTCTGATGCGCCTGGTCAAACGGTGGGTACGTCCAAAGAATGGCCAAGCGCTGCACTTCTCGCGGACTTGTCGGAGTATCGCGGATTCAACAGAACGTACACCGCAGCTCAGCGTGGGTCAGTCCCGAGGCGTTATGGCGCTCGCGACCCTGCATGCGAAGCGGACGAATCATATTGTCCAAATGCTTAATCCTTGATGATACCAAAAAGTGTACACGACCAACCAATTATAAGTACGCGCAGCGAGGACGGGGGCTGCTCATCATGACGTGCCGCGACCTCACCATCAGCACCCGTCGCCGCATGAGGGACCCTGGCGGTGAACCGCCACACCCGGTATCATACACCCATAACACCTCCGTAGGGCCCATGGGTACTAGGGTATGATCTCCTTTTCCTTGCCTTTCCGCGACAGTGGAGGGACAGCACTCAAACTGGGCAAGCTTGCAGCACCACTGATGGGCGTCCAAGAGCCTAGTCGTCGCATGCCTTTGGATCCCATAGGTGAGGCTGTTCCGTTAGGGGACGATAAAGGCGTAACACGGCTAGGTGAGTGTGAAGGACTATTGGGCATAGAGGTATGTGACAAAGGCTTGGATGACGATGTCTGTGGCGTAGACTGGGACTGGGACTCGCCCTGATTGGCTTCTGTGAGCAGAAATTCGACCCACAGACGGGAGAACGACTGAAGAAACAGTCAGGCAGAGAACGTTGGCGGGCCAGAGGAATCTGATGCAGCGCACCTCTGTCTCATCCGTCTTTTCTAGTTCTACGCTCTTGCTCTTACTTGGTGACGCTGCTCCATTAATGCCCCTCCCCCAAAATGATCCACTCCCCCCTGAGGCGACACCCCCGGTTGCGCCAGTGCCGGCTACTGTCCCCAAGCTCCTGATTAAACCAGCTCTCTCCCTCTCCGCGTCTCCCCATCCAAGGACAGTTCCGAGTAACCCCAACATCTCGAATCTTTTCGGATCGGCGCGAGGGGTAGACAAAAAAGAAAGCAGAACGTTGGTAACGAGACGACGGTCTACGTTGGTGTCGGAAGATGATTTCCGAAGACGGCGAAGTGCTTCAATAAGATGCTCATTCATTATGACGGCTGACGGAACCAAAGTGAGCACGGATGATAAAGAAGGCAAGGGAACTAAGGGAACACCTTCGTGTCGTAGCTTTCCGATGAGAAGAATCTTCTCTTTGACCTCCTGCTCCAATTCCGATGCCCGCAATGCACTAGTCTTGTTCTCCTCTAGTTGAAGCTGCGTTAAGACTAAGAAAGGAACCGACGAGCAATGACAAAGACAGGACAAACCTCGGCATCGAGCGCACGCCGTTTATAGTCCGTCAAGGAAAGCGTGACGTCGTCGAGTCGCGTCTTGTAATCCTTTACGGCTTGGTGGAGTTCATGCTCTCTTGCTAGCCAAAAGTCAACTACACGATCTTACTCCAATACCAAACAATCATACACACACCTGTCTGGAAATCCTCCAGCACCGATTGCAAGTTGGCGGCCGTTTCCTTCGCTGTGTCCAACTCCCCTCTTTCTCTCTCCCGCATTTCCCTCTCGACGTCCAGCTCCCTCCGAAGCAACTCTGCAACTGCCCGCGCTTCCTCAGCTGAAAGCCTCTCTTGCATCGCCCCTCGTTCCCACTCATCTCTCTCCAACCGACACCGCTCCAAATCGGCCAATGTCTCCCGTAACGCATGTTCGCTCGCTACACTCTCGCTCAAATCCCTATTCCTTAACAAATCCAATTCCCTGGCTGTCCGCTCGTTCTCGGCATGCGATGCCATCAATTCTGTCTTGAGTGTCTCCACCGTGACACTCAAGTCCTCGTTTTGCGCTGTTAACGTTTGAATGTGAAGCTCACGACGATCGAGTTCTTCCTGAACGCGCACACACACATACACGTACAAAAGATGCGTTAGTGCACCCCCTCAGACGTGGCATCAAATGTTGCCAGTGTAACAAAGAAAAGGGGACATACAGCATCCTGCTTGAGTTTATTTCCCAGCGTGGTACGCATGGTCGTCAACTTGGCGAGGAGGTTGCGGTATTGGGTAGCAAGGTCTTCTTTTTCCGTCCGCTCGCGCGCGAGTTGACGTTGGAGCCGCTCGAGGGGGTCCATATCTGGGTCTTGGTCTTGGTCGGTGTCGTCATGGTGGGTCGTGCCGTTGACAGGAAACATGCTGGTGCTTGGCTCGCTGTCCGTGGATGTGCGGGAGCCATTGTGGGCGACGGCGGGCGAGAAAGGACGAGATGGGGATGGAGAGGTCATGGTGGACTTCGTAACCTTACGTTCACTTCCCAACTCGGCGTCCCCGCAGCTGGGCTGCACGTGACATTACTCCAAATAGCAGGAACCCAGACGTGTCATCACTACTCCAACATCAGCACTTTTGTTGTCCCGGACAGTGGTGGATTGCCCACTTGTCGTGCATAATAATATTGGTGTCAAAGCAGCACGGACCTCGTCATGAGTTGTTCCTTGTGTGCACAAGACACTAGTGCATCCGGGCACAGGGCTGCTTTCTTTGGATTTATCCTCCTCCTTAGGATCAACTAGCCTGGGCAGCCTGCTACGAGCAACGGGAACGAAAAGTGAACCCTGGGCCGCTCCTCATTGATGCTACTGCGAGTGATCTATCCCAACATGCACGATCTACAGACATAGAACACAGGCAATGGCTAGTTGACCAGTTATCCATTTGTTACATATTACCCTACTAGATAACATATACCAGTCATGTTTTTTCCCTCGTCCAAACTCTCCCACTGGATCCCATACTTACAATATACACCCTACGGAAGGCTCCGTTGGGTTTGCATTATGAGGGAGCCCTCAACCACGGTACTCCACTACCACCTCACTAGATGATCAGTACAGATCGAGTCCCTTATGCCCACCCTCACGTCATCGTCAACCAACCCACGTCCAAGTCCGTCATCGTCCGCATACCTTCGGGGTATGATGCCGTACTCTCCTTCAGTAGCATGGCCAGCTTTCGACACACGTCCATGGGGTAAAACAGGTGCTCTGCCTGAGGAAACCCAGGATATTTGTCGAGAATTCTGCACCACTCGCGTTAGCATCACTGGACCACAATTATACTATAACACCGTTCCAACTCACTGCCTGAAGTTGGACGTGGTCGACGCTGGCCCAAGGATTTTGTACAACACCTTGGAGGCGTCAATCGTGCCGCTCTTGGGAAGTACGACCGACGATGGGAGCATATACGATATCCGTATCCGAGGCTTAAACAACCAGATCTATGTTTCCATGAACTTTTCTGCATCCAGAAATCATTACAATGCAAACCTACCAAAAGTCTCGGTCTTTCATCTTCTTCATCTGACAGCACGAACCGATATGTCGCATGAGCCTGAACATGTTCTACCATGTCATGCAATACGAATCCGCTCATCGGAATCTTGGGAACTCTAACTGCAAGTTCAGATCAGTTCGCAATACCTAGCACAGGAGCACTCACTGCGACGTTGCACTAATTGGCCGAATAGCGTACTTCAGTAGCCGGTACATGCGTGAAACCGAGTTATCTTCGTGTCTCCTGTCATGTTGCCTGCCTAAAGTAGCACCACATAGACAGCGCGCCAGGCGGGTGATTCCATCGCGCTAAATAGCGCAAATATTAGCAAGATAGAATCTCAGAATGGTAATCACCGGCAATATGAACAACATGGAATGTGCCCTCTTGTGTAGCCCCCAACACACTGTCCTCAGTAAAGAGGGTTGTTTAAGAGAAGCAAGATTACTGTTGGACGTGTTATATCAACCAGAACCACGCTCCGCACCCCAAAACCAGCCAGGGCTTCGAGGAACGAATACGCGTACGTCGGTGGAAGCACGACGATGGTCTTCTTAAGCGTCCGTGACAAATGCTCACAGATATGCAGAGCAATCAGAGAAAACCACGATCGGAGAAAAACCCACCTCTCGGACCCCTGCACACTTGATGTTTCCATCAGCAACCGCTTCTGCATCAAATAGCACATAACTCCTTCCCACCAAAGCCTCGTCACGTGTCGGCCAAAACCCGAAGCTACTCCCATTTCGATTGCCGTAGGCTCCATGAAAGCCAATCTTGGCAAGGGTCTGTCCCTCAGGATGACACATCCATGAATCAATAAGTTCCTCCCAATGTTCCGAAGGCAAATCACGATATCGCGTGGGTGGGGAAGGGACGAGAGGAAGGGAACACGAAGAACACGTGTATGACAACGGGGAGAGCAAGGAAAGTTCAGACGCTGGAAGAAGAGGCACGTCCTCGCTTTCCTGTGGCGGAGCACCACTTTCGTAACAACTCGCTTTGACCTCCCAATGACCGCCTTGACTGAGGACTGTCTTGAACCCTAGAACCACAGGCACTGGAAGCGCGAGTGGAATATAGGGTGAACCAGAGAGCCTGAGGAGTAGGCAATCTCCATACGTGGCGCCAGAGGTACTAGGAGGTACCTCTGCTGAGGGTAGCCTGGTAGGTGCCAAACTGGAGGATGATGTGTAAGCGATGAAAAGAAGGACATGTTTTAGCGTTTCGTGATGCTCAGCCACATACGCGATATCAAGCGCGCCTGATCAACGCACATACTAAGGTATCCATCCGCTAACAAGTCGTTTACGAAATACATACCATGACTGGCACTCTCTCCACCTGCGGATGAAGGTCGACTCTTGCTCACACCGCGTAATTTTCCCGAGAGGCCTCGAACAGACTTGGAGGTAGAAGAGGCAGGAAGCCACGACAAAGAGTCGAGGCCTCCCTTCGTACTAGTGACGTTCCCATCTTTGTCTTTGGGTTTCAACCAAGCGCGATGAGGAGCAGAGGTGCTCCTGTTCCGATTTACCTCTGTTTTCGGTTCGCGTGTTGAGCTGGATTTGAGTGCATCAGGGCAGGACGCTCGTTTCCCGTTCCGAGTGCCCGTTTCCTCGGACTGTACCCCCGTGCTGTGATCGTCATCCATGTCTTGTACTGAGTCACCTGTACATGACGGGGATGAGTGAGAACGGCTGAGGGATGGCACAGCATCCTGGGTATGTAATCGCCCAGCACGCGTGCGGTGGACGAGGTATTCTAGATATCTGCTGCGCTGAAACGGACCCGTCAGGGTACCCTGATTACCAGCAAATCACCGCCTACCTGTTCTTCAATATCGACTGTGCCTTTTTCACGCCTCGTACGGTATGGATCAATGACTGCGCTTTGGTCCGGAATTTCCCTCGCGGATGCCCGGCCCAACAATTCGAGCATCTTGTCGAGTTCCGGATCAACAGTATCTGCAAGCGTACGTGCTTTGCCCTTTCCCTCCCTTGCTTTCTCCATTTGCACGATCTTCTCTCTCCGGAGTTCTACGCGTTGATTTGCTAGTTGGGGTGCAACGATATACAACCTCTCGATGGCGTGTGTAATCGTGTCGAGGTCGAGGGAATTGAAATTGGGGGACATAGAGTGGTTGCGTTCCGTTGATATTTCAGTGTCTACTGGAAGGACCGAAGTGGATGCTCGGGACGAGACCTTCTCCGGGGGGTATTGGTCGGCTAAACGCGTTTGTCCGGTTGATTTTTCCTCAAAAGAGGTGCGAAGATGTCCCCCCGCAGCATAGGAAGGCGGGCGCTCATATGAATACTCGGAATCATAATCTGGTGGAAGAGCATCGTCAAAGGATGGACGACAGTTGTTCCAGGTCTGTGGTTCGGATGACTGGGCCATGAGACGTGACGGGGGTGGCTGTGCGATGTCATGCTGCGGGAGTGAGGATGTGTGTGCTCTGCAGAGGGATACGACAGTGTCGAGTTGTTCATCAATACGTGCCCAGAGGAGAGCAGTTCGGACGCTCTCCGCGGGTGTGGGTCTGGACCCAGAGATGGAAGCGACGGAGGGTTGGAAAGAGGACAGCTGCCGTTGAAGAGAGGCAATAGTAGCGTAGGGTGAGTTTGAAGAGGGTTCACTGCTGTCTTCAGTGTCTAGAGAGGGGTACGATTGTGGCAGGAGATGAGCAGAGGCGAGAGGAGAAGAAGACAGCTGTTCGAGATCGAGGAGAAGCGAGACAATGGCCTGAGCGAGGTGCGCGTCTCGTCTGTTCAACGAAGGCGCGATCGCGTCGACGAGTTCGTGTAGCTGGGAGAGCAGAGCAGCCTCAGCGGGGGGTTGGTCGTGCAGATCACGATGATCATCGCGGGAACAAAGAGCGCGGACGAGACAAGAGAGCGGGGTCTCTGCGAGGACCTGGTGGAGTGGGATGCCAGCCCCACTTGGGGAAGGATGTTCGGAATCATTCGCGTACGCACCGATGGACAGTGGAGAGATGGGGGAAAGAATATTAGCAAGCGTCATCAGGCAAGAATGCTGAACCGCTGCGACAGACGTGTGAATGTCGTTCTGACACGCAAACCATACGGTATCATAAGTAGACAGGTGAGTGCAAGCGAGCGTTGGACATACCCGCGGAGCATCATAGTCGACGGGTTCGGTGGCCAGCTCATCGAGGACATCGTCGTGCAAGTCGCGGAGAAGGTGAGCGGGAAATGGGGAGGGAATGGTGCTCTGAAGAACATCGTCGGGGTCAGGACGGCAGCGAACGAGGGTAGCCATGGCGCATTTGACGAGAGACCCAAGTGGGCTAACTTATAGCGGTTGTGACACGTGACAGCGGCGCAGGGTCACCCTGGCAGACCCTTGTCGCTTGTGCTCGTCCACGAACTCGACATGGACCCCGACCTCGACACCGACTCTGACATCGTCAGATGGGTCGCCTCTCAGAGCCCCAACCCAGCCTTGCAGGCACTTATGAAGGAGGCCGAACGCGAAAGAAAAAGTGAGTGCGCGCGTCTGACGCGTCGAGCGGACTGACAGCACGCGCAGCCAGACCATCCACGCCGGTCCATGAGCCCATGTCGTGGACGTACCCCCTCACGGACGCGCCTTCGTCGACCTCGCTGTCTGCCTCCGCCGCGTCTCCGTGGCACAACCCCGCAGACACTTCTTATCCCCTTGCGCTATCTGGTAGCAGCTCCGCCCCCGTCTCAGGAGCCCCTCTTTCAAGGCGTGCAAAGCCTCTTTTTGCCGCACAGCGAAATCCTCTCTCCGCATCAGCCTCATTCACAAACCCGCCACTCCGTGATTCCACGAGACCCCGGTCATCATCCTATTCCACCACCCTATCCCATACCTCAAAGACAACATATATCCCGCAAGAAGAAGAGCCAGAAGCAATGGCTCTCATCGAGCTTCTCAGGGACGTGTCCAGACAATTGGATCAGAACGCGGAAAAGAAACAACGCCTGGCAATCCGGACAAAGGAGAAAGAACGAGAACGGTCTCTGGGAAGAAGCAGCATCGACAATCGCACAGGCTTGGACGTCAACAAGTCGAGCGCACGTCTCCTCACTAAAACATCGAGTGCATCCGCAATCTATCCCGTGGGATCATCGACGAGGTCGCTGGAGACCACATTTAGAACCTCCGTATCGACTTTTAAATCCGAATCCCGTGGGCGTGTGCTGGAAAAAACAGGGTGCTTGGGTGCACCTGGTGTTGATCTTGTATCCGGGAAGTCTGCCCCAGCTTTACTCCCACACGTCAATCTGAACTGCGACCTTAAGCTCGTACCTACTCGCATGTCCAACATCGCAAATACACATTCTACCACTGCTCGCAAGGCTAATGCTCCGGAATCCTCACCGGACGATGACGACAGCGCGATGCAAGACGTCTACGAGCTTACCGAATTCGATATGGAATGGGAAAAGCCTATGTCCGCTTCGATGTCGCGCATAGGTAGCTCTACCTATATGCAAGTGGATGACGATGATATGTGCAACAATACGACAATGGACGTGTCATTCGTCCAAGCGGAACTTCCATCACAAACCCGCGTCGCAGCATCCAAACCGAAAGCGCATCTCTCGCAGTCAAACACGGCATCGCACCCCCCAGTACCGACGCAACGTACTCGTCCCGGCCCTCCGCCACTGGGCATGCGTCGTGTCCCACAACATCAACCTCCTCAGTACAATCTGTCGCAAGGCCCCAAAGGTGTGACTGTCCCGCGGTTCAAACCACCGTTGCTTGCCCATACAAAAGGGACAACGAATACAGGTGGGAGTAGGAGAAAACTTGCATCAACGATCCGTTCAACATCCCCTCCATGCAGGGGAACTAAGGAAATGGCTGTGGCTGAGACAGTGGTGCGAGGAAATCAGGATGCCGACTCGTCGTTTGATGTGTCCTTTGGTATTGACGCTGATAGTCTGGAAGAAGCGATGAAGGCGTATGATTAAGTGCTCACCCATTGCACCTACTTTCATGCGTCTTTTGATCGTCCTGCACTACCGTATTCCCTCGTTCTAACTAGCTAGTAATGATCTATTCCACATCCATGTTTTGTATGCATATAACACATGTATTATGACTATC
This sequence comes from Singerocomus inundabilis, assembly GCA_038089075.1. Lineage (NCBI taxonomy): Eukaryota > Fungi > Basidiomycota > Agaricomycetes > Boletales > Boletaceae > Singerocomus > Singerocomus inundabilis. The sequence goes on from JBBPKD010000221.1 coordinate 22,994, forward strand.
TCTTGGTCACCTCACAAGGATTATCCCTTCCAAAAGTGAAGTGGACCCCATGGAGCGGTACAGAAAATCTTGGACCGGGCTGGAGCGGAATGTTTAAACTCCCTGGCTTCTCCGCACCAAATACCTAGGAGCTCTCCAGAGTTCCTTATCTGAGTACTAGCAATTTCTTGCCACCGATTATCCACTCAAGAACGTCGGTTATTCAAGCAGGCTCTGACGCACATACATAACATAACTCGTAGGAGTTTGGTGAGATGACGCAAACTTGATGAACGGCGTGATAAATATCTAAACACATAAACTACCGAGGTATGTATGGGTCAATGCGTCCCATCATCAGTGACCGGTCGCCGGCACAATATCCACGCAGATATGCTGAACCGGAACCCAACCCAGACGGTAGCATCCCCCGCCGCTTGCTGATACATTCTACTGTGAGTCTAATAATTCGAGTGAAGAGAGCGGACGCGCGCACCATGACACGCACTCCTGTCGGCACGGACGAGCTCTGAGTTGCACTATTTGCTTGCTGGGCCTAGTTGTTAGAGCAATATATATCATTGTGAAATAGAGGACATACAGGGTCTGCCTTCTTCGTGTCTGAATGGCCTTGTCTACGACCGGACGCGACCTTGTTCGAATGGTTCGTGGGTGTAACGTTGGTCTTCGTTTTAGGCTGTGACAAAGGATAAGCAATGACTCCAAGAAGCGAACTAGTCAAGCAATGGACCTGGACTACGGGTTTCGCAACTGCTCGCTGTGGTTCGTCAGACACACCATGCACCGTCAGCTTACAAAAGAAGAGAGCGCTCACCCGCACGCGTTGACCTGCAGCCATCCGTGGAGGTTCCCTGTTTTCAGCATTCCATCTCGCGTTTAATTTGGGACGGGAGTGGGAATTCGCAGGTTGGTGGCTCTCGTTACCCCACTTGGTCTGTAGCCACCTTTTGACTGTCAGAACACCTCTAGATAACTGGCTAGTACTATGGTGTCTCTCTGGACAAGGTGTTTCCACAGGGATAGTCACGGGCAAGGCCTTTGGTAACTGGGATATGTCCTGAGACGGGCCTGGAGGTGTTATCTCATGGACAGAGGATGACGGGGATGGTGCCTCCAGTGGTGTCAACATGAAAGCAAGCACGCAATAAAATCAGCACAGACCTCATCAAAGTCAAACAAGGGTACAGGATCACTAGTCGGCACCTCGGCCTTGTGCAATCATGAGAAACTAGCGCTGAAAAGAAAGTGTCAACAACCCACCTCAAGCAGATTATCGTTGCCAACGTCGTCTTGGTTCCCCGACTCAGGTAGACTCGACGGCGTGGGCTTTTCCTTGTACAAGAATGCAGGTATCAGTGAGATTTATTCCATAACGGATGACAAGCTTCTACCGGTGTCGGGTTTGCAGCATTATCGCCGTCGGCGCCGGAGGTCGAAGCCTGCTCATCTTGTTGAACAGGTGCCTAAAACGGGAAAATGACAATCTTATCAGTCAAGATATTGTGTTTATAAACAATACTTACATATGACTCTGGAAGGACGTCGCTGAGGTTGCGCACCATGATTTTACCCTCGGTTCCTCCAATTGCGAGATAGCTACTATCTGCAGAGAGAGCAATTGACCGTATCTCTTCGTCGTGCTCGACAACAGGGTCGATCTGCGCAAGCGTCAAAGTGTCCCAAAACGAGATGGAGCGTCCAAAAAATGTAGCAAGGAACTTTCCATTGGTGGCCAGGGCAATAGACGGAATGTCCAAAGAAGCTCTGTCGGGATGTGAATCATGAACTTGCAATTCAGCTAGTAAGGATCCAGTAGATATCTCAAAGGCCTTGATTTTATGGCCATAAGATGCAGTAAAGATGTTTCGCCCATTGTTTGACCATGCAAGTGGAGTAACTGAGAAGTATGCGCTGCCCGTATAAGAGTCGGCTTTGATAGTGGTGAGTGCGTCACCGCTGCGACTCGAGTCGAAGATGTGAATAAAGTCCCCGCAAGCGTTCGCCATTCGGGGAAAATTTAATCGCTACGATATCACTGTCATGTTGGAGTGGGCCAACCAATCTCTCGCCTGTAACGATGTTCCAGACGTTTGCAGTGCTTTCATTATCATTTGCGGTGCCGGTAGCAAACCTGATGGCGTCGGGCGAGATGTCCACCGCGTCACATTACTTTTGTCCTCCACCTGGATGGCTTTTTCCTGGAATGTGGTGTCCCATACGCTTGCCCCTGCTCCAGTCCCGCATACAATCCATTTCTGATTCTTTGACACAGAAATGGCATTGACACGTTCCTCCAATTGCTTTCCTACCTCTGTATGGTCTGCTACTTGCCATCGCCGAAACCCATCCATACCGCCACTCAACAGATGGGTGCCGTCAAGGCGGAAAGCAACTGCCCATACCTGAGAGTGACCAGTGTCGATCACTACTGTATGGTCTTGCTGTATCATTAGCATTGCGAAATTGTTTCCGAGAAAGTACTCCTACGCACTATTCCCCGTCGACGACATCCTCTCCGAAGGGTGTATGCACGTAGGTTTCGTAGTGTCAAAAAGCAAAATTACTTAGGTCAACTTGAGTTTGTGGTGGGCAAAGAGTTGGGCTCTAGGACTCTCTTCTCGATATCATTGCGTCTGTTTACAGAGGCGCCTCGTGTTACTATTGGCGCTTATTCTCAGTGTATCCCGTCCATGTCTAGTAAACGGATGCGCATCAACAGAGGCAGCACATTTGAGATGCACCCGACGTTGACCCCGCCAAGTAAATTCTGGTCTCCTGGATCTCATCTGTAACTTTAACTATGCAGCTAACCAAGCGTCCAACACTCTGAATACGAATCCTGCTGCTGTTCATAAGACAAACTCATGTCGGATCATGACAACAATATAGCGCAAGGCGTCGTCATTCTCATTCAATGCAAGAGGACTAGCAATACGTGCAACGACACACGTAGTACCTGTGGCAAGTCATCATGTTTCCATGCGGTGCTGCAGTCAAACATGGCCTAGGCTACGCTCTTCCCTCGTCGACACAGCGTCCGTGTATTTTTCCTCCGCAACAAGATATGCGTACTTCCGGTTCCAGGATTATGAGTGGAGTTCGTCATAGGGCTCAAAGGGTGTGACTGTACCGCAGGTTGAACTGCCGTCGCTCGCTCAGCAAGGACAGACACTAATCGTTTGGCGAGTCATTCAAAGAAGCGATGCAGGTGTACAAGTAAACAACAGCCACCTCCGCTAGTAATCCTGGTTCAAGGACTGCTAACGTTTGTACAGTAAAATTGTCTCACTGCTGTGGTTCTGATTTACCAACTAATTGTGTAGTGATCCATTGCACACATTGGTATTCATGCGTTCTACTATTATTCACGTACATCTCAGACGATCGACGTCGGCATTCCTTTAGGTTACTTGGCAGTGAATTGGTAGACTTTTGCTTCCCAAGTAAATGGAAATACAGGTCCACCTTGCGCGTGTCGCTTGAGTCTACCGGAGTGTCCTGGATTTGACAGAGCAAAATAGCAGAACCCACAGCTATCTATGAAAGCTGGGAATCCACAGCCTAACCAAGTACTCTGCAGCGGCGATCCTGGGGATGTGGGCTGATCACCATTTGTAGCTGCCTTTCCACCATCATGGCGACTAGGAAGACCATCACCAGTTACCTCAGGGTGCCAGGGAACATCAGCACGAAAGCAAGAGGACGTAAATGGGCAGACTTTATCGTGCTCAAAAAAGGGGTGCAGATGCACAGGTCAGTCAGTGCCCCGACCTTATCACGAGGATCAGGGTCAAGATGCTGTCTTGTGCGGGGAGTCAGGTGTAATATTGTTGACACTGACCTCGGAGGTCAAAGGCTGCTTGTCTTGTAACTTTTGTTGTCGTGGCCCATCCAGTGTATCCATGTACCCACTGAACGGTGACAGACGATGTGACCCAGTAAAGAAATATTGTGCAGGATAGATGCTCGCATGGAAAACCTCTCGGAGGACCATGCTCGTGAGTAGATATGATCGGTTCCTGCAAAACGTGTGGGTGAAACGCGTAGTACACGCTGCTAATGACTACACTCCTTGCTTACCATTACACTGTCGCGTCGGCTCATGTCCCCCACTACCCGCCTCCTCTCTCTTCTCTTCTTCCTCCTTGTCCTGCCCTTTTCGACCGCCATTAAATTTGTTCTTCTTCCAAATAGAATCCCTACCGAAAAGTGCATATGGAACGCAGCCCACCCGCACGCCCTCGTCATCGTCACCGCCAACGTCGGACCCGGTCCCAGTCAACGCATTGACATTGAAATTATCGACTCAACACCCCAGCGAAACGTCTACCTCTCCAAGAAGGACATCAAGGGCGAGACACGTCTCGCCGTTACCGCCCACGCCGAGGGCGAAATCGGGGCATGCTTTAAAAACTACCTTGCTCCAGGTTCGTCGTCATTTGCGTGTTGCCATGGAGCTAAAGGTGAGCGCGATGCGCCGCACAGACGTCAAGGCGGATATTGTACGGAATATGACACGCACGATCGACCTCGACATTGACATTGGTGCGGATGCAGTCGATTACAAGTATGTCCCTCTACGCTCCCTTCCTTATGTTCGCCCATTCATTCAATATCTTCTAGCGCCATCGCAAATCAAGAGTCTCTATCTGCAGTCGAGACAGAGATGCGCAAACTGGAAGGGCTCGTCAAAGAGATCGTAGACGAGCTGGACTACCTAAAGAAACGGGAGGAGAGATTTACCAACACGAATCGTACGTCTATTTCCTCCCTCGTACGTCCACGCCCCACGCTCACATGTCTCTTGGACCAGTCTCGACGAATCAGCGCGTGCAAAACTTTGCCTGGTTCACCCTCTTCTCCCTCGTGGGTCTGGGTGTATGGCAGATTTTCCATCTCCGTGCCTTCTTTAAACGCAAGTACCTCATTGATTGAGCAGTGCTATCATTCTCTACTATGAACTACTACGCTACTGTCATGCATATGAGCATTAGTGATGCCACAATCCCCATTTCGACGCGCATTCGCCTGTTTAGGATTAGATAAAATCGATATCGATATCTTCCATCTAGTTGTGCCCATCTCAGACCTCTCTGTCTTATATTACAAGCGGCAGAAGGAAAGTAGGTAGCGGAGTGTGGGGTATTAGGGAAGGTTGGAACGTATTATAATACATTGAGGTAGAGTGTCAGAGAAGTGCAGCAAGGGTGACCCAGCAATTCGTGACCGCCCACATTAAAAGGAATAAAAAGAAAAAGGATGGACCACACGTCAGGTGGTTCCATCATGACCACGGTATCCACACGACACCGACCTGGTACTCCCTCTCCCCTGGCTGCCCCACATAGCGCCGACCTTCTGTCACGGGAACAGATGCAAGAGATGGGGAAGACGGCATGGCAATCATGACGGCCACTTGGATGGCTTCTGGTCGTGGTCGTTCGATGCATGGTGGTCTCGGGGGACAATCAGCATGCGGACGTCGGGGAAAGTCGTATGACCATAATATCGCGTCCATACCAGGCACAGAGTCATCGTCTTGCTGGGCTGGCATCTGCGTCAACGCATCATGTTTGCGCGTGCACGCGTCCGATCTCGATTTTGACCGTGACCAGATGAGCGCTGCAGAGACCGGCTACATGGACGGATGGAAACGGAAACAAAAACAAAAACGAGCGTGGTCAGCGAGTGTGTCCAACGGACGCTAGAGGATGCGAGTACACCCTCTCTTTTTTTCTTTTTCTTTTTTTTTTTCAAAGAGAAAAAGAAGAGGCAGAGGGGGTGACTGACCTGCACGTTCGCCCACTTTCCCTTTTCAGGCGAGGTGGGTACGAGATATGCCAACCCCTTCAGACACGTCCACATCTCCCAGAGCGCGGGCCGTACTGGTCGCCGTCGCCGTCGTCCACGCCTCCGGCCTAGCACCAGGTTCCCATCCATGTCCTGCAGCTGTTGGTCCCATGCTGTCCCGACCACTCGGAAGCGTCGCCATGAACCCACACCACACCCAACGAAGAGGAGAAGAAGGACGACAAAGGTGATGACAAAGCCAAAGAAGTAGTTGGCTGTCGACGTGTCTGTGGGGCTCGAAGGGGGGGGGGGAGGCGGTGGCGGTGGCGTCGAACCTGTAGGAGGTGGTGGTGGGGGTGGGGGT
>JBBPKD010000222.1:0-29134 GCA_038089075.1 Singerocomus inundabilis
ATGGACGCGAGGTGCTTTGGCTTGAAACTGAGTGTGCGCATTGCACCACGGACGTCTTCCATGGTGATTCCATGGCCATTAATGGGTCCGTTGGGTAGACGGTAACACTCCGAGGAGGCAAAGAGCGCATATTACGAGGGATCTTCGTTGTTGAAGTAATCTTGCTCCTGTAGGGCTGCTCCGGACAAAAACTGGTAAAAGATGTGAACGTCCTCGTGCGCGAGATGGGTCAGTCTGGATATGTCGAGAGCAAAAGCAACCACCTCGGCCGAATCGATGCGGCCTCGCTCGTCGAAATGAAGCTCGAGATAATGGCCATGACGAGATCCATTCAGATTTGGGACAGTTTCGCATTGCCAAACGCGTCGAGGGGTGTGGAGCACCTTGGTTTGGCTCGCCGTCCGCAGTTCTTTCATGGAGTGGGCAGACAGACCCAAGACTTGGTCAACAAGCAGACATAAACTGGATGACTTTCACGATTCGGTGATTCCCCTGGAGCAAATAGACAAGATCAGCAGACGGAAGAGAGCAGGAGACACGAGGCTAGAGGGATACACACCGAACAATGACGGAATGCGACTGTTTCGTGTGGCACATGAGCAAGTAAATCTGAGCAGCGAGTTCGTAGAGACGGGGTTGGAGCAGGCTGGCGCTAGCGAGCAACAGGCCAGTCCCCATGTAGCAGCGTTCTTTATATTCTCTGGCACTGATGTGGTTGACGTTTGCGAGGGTCTTGTAAGGGTCTACGACGGCGAAGTTGGATGTGGCTGTTCTAGAGTAGGGCAAATATTATCGGAGCGAAAGCGTGTGTGGAGGACAGAGAGTGTCTGAATCGTTGGAGGGGTAAACGGTGACGGAGTGTGAGGTGGATACGAGGTGGGCGAAGTTGCCAGTGCTGACGACGTGCGCGGAGAGCGATGAGGTCGAATGAAGGAACGTGAGGAGGACGAGGGTAAAGAAGAGAGGCATAGGTGCCAACGGAACGCTGAAGCCGACTAGTAGAGAATGTCCATGTCAACCGCCTCTGCCACGTAAATAGCGCCTCCTCAGATCCACTGGTCGACGCCAACGAACGAGGCAGACAAGACGTTACACTCTGATGTGGTCTTTAAAAAAAGGCCACGCTTGAGAGTATTGCATTAGACATTCAAAACGGCACCGAAACTCTTGATTTTCCTGTTCCTCGAATAGCAGCCAATCTTACAAGCGCCAGAATGCATACGTGAGACTTCAGATGAAGGGTCGACCACACACGCAGAAGAGAGGGAATAAACATGGAAAAATACGCCGAATCTCACCCAACGAACAACTCGACTCCTCATTCACCACCTCAGGTACAGCCCTGCACGCCTCTTCTTTGCGCCGCAAGGCCTTTTCCTACCCTTCCTCAAACGAATCCCCATTCTCGACCGGATGCGCGACAGATGCAACCACCTTGACCTTATTTTTGCTCTGTAACTCTGCCCGCCCAATGCCTGTGGCACCAAACTAGAAGAAACGGCTCGTCTCATCAGTCAACATCAGTTGTTGGTATGACTCACCTCGGTGCATACGTGAGCGAACCACGCTACCTCTGGGGCCTGATTCGTCTTCACGAGCAAGTCCACACACGCCTTGATGTCCCCCAACTGGAAAAATGTCGCAAATGCTAGACTATTCGCCCCACTCTGCTCTGCAATCAAATGAGCAAATAAAGTCTGGCGGTATAAACGCAGCACGACTCACCCGCAGTGACAGTAAGCTGCTGTAACCCCTCTCGATCACCTGTCGAGAGCAACAACAGCATCAAAGCACTCAGATCATTCGCCTACTCAAACGCCTCTTGTGCAAGATCAAACCACTACACTGTTAATGCGCGATCACCTAACGCCTTCTACTTAGTCCCCGCCTCGTTCTCAGGTACCAAATGCACAATGTCAACAGCAGCGTCGAGATCGTCGAGTTGCAGCAACAGATCAAACTTGTGATTGGGGTCGTGGGTTACTTGCGTCGCGAGCTCCTTGAAATCTTTTTCGAGAGGTCGTGTGTAAGTAGTGTAGAGACAAACTCCTCGAGAGATTGAATGACACCTACCTCGATTTTCGACGAATCGTGCCACTTTGTTCAATTGTTCCTTGGGTAGTGTAGGCAACACCTCGGCGGCAGCCTCCATGTCATCACGGAGAACAACCGTCTGATACTCGACCACACTTAAAGACAGTACATAATCGTAGATATTCACATCCTTATCTGCAAGATACACTCGATTGTGTGCCAGTATGTAGCTGAGGATGTACATCGAGCTAGAAAAATATTAACGGCGTAGAGAATACATCCGAGAAAAAACTTACACGTCTGACGGGCTGATGGTATAAGACTCGTTGCCGACGAAATAGTTGACTCGGTTGCCCGTCGTAGTGTAGATAAATCAGTCCCGCCCCATTTTGCAGTCATGATGCTACGTATGGTGGACATCAGGCAATTGTCTGTTGGCAATAAGAGACGACATTGAAAGCTTCTTCAGTGCCTCATCCGTGACCTCTGTACTCTCCTCGAGTTTCGTATCATATGCATCCCGATCAAACTGCAGAATGTAAAACAATTCATCGGAAGTAATCGTAGCTAGGAGTCCCGTCCCCGACCAAAAAAAAACCTTACTGACTGTCCCATCAAATCAGTCAAAGACACTCCAGAATGGGCAAGGAAACAAAGAAAGACGCACATTTTTAGCGTCCGTGTCTATCCGTCTGACAACCTCCCCGCTCTCCTAATCCCCAAACACCACAAACTTCTTGCCCCATGCACTCAACAATGGACCACCGTGTATTCCATCAATCGACCAGTTGCTCGAACCTTTTATCCCTGCACTACCTCTCTCCTTGAAGTTCTTGTACACTCTCAATTTTAGCTTGCTTTCCAGCACTGTATATGTCGTAGAGTCACCTGCCCAAGCAAACGAGAGACCATTCCCAAATGACTTGCTCCTCCCTGCGAGCGTTATATATGATGTACTCCCCGTCTCCGATAACCGTTATGAACCATCCGTTTGAAGGAATGAGATTTGTCGCAAGGATCTCCGTGATACTAAGCCCCTTGATCTGGAGGGGGATGTGATTGCCTTCCGCAATTGTATCGTCGGCAAGATTCCGGACATTCTCCGAGAGCAAAAGCTGGTTGCGCGTGTAAATGACTCTACCAGTGGGATCCATGCTGAACGTAGGTTCATCCCGATCAAGCTAGACGATATAACTTGTGGGAAACTCCGCAACAACGATACACATCGACAGGACCTACTTTAATGACGACGATGCCCTCATCGAATCCAACAGCGACCTCGTTCACATCTCTCCGCAAACTCATTCTAGCGCATAGCTCAATGTACTCTCCAGCCGATTCGTGTTGCTACCTTGACCGTCCCGTCCTCGCTACCGCTGATAATGATCGGCAGATTGGGACGAAAGATCGCAAACCAGGGAATGTTGGTGCGACCCTTCATTATCTGCACGTAGCTCTTGCTGAGGTAGTCCCAAATCTTGATCGTCTTGTCATCTCCGGTCGTCACAAGATTTGGTTTGTCTGGACCTGGGTAGAAGTCCACATAATTGACACCCTTGGCGTGTGCGTTCATCGCGAAGTTGGCACTCGCAGACCCGAGACAGGCGGACACAAACGTGTTGGTGTCTTTCGAGTTGAACGTGGTATTCATGATATAGAGCATATGGCCTTCGTGTACCTATGAAAAAAGAAAACGCACACGCGCGCATATACACCCATAAGTATTCGCAGTGACCAAAGGAGAGAGAATACACACTTAGGTGCACATCTATTGCTCATCCCAATCCCAACCCTTGATTGTCATGTCGTCATTCCCCGTCAACACAATGCTCGCCGTCGGATGCACAGCCAGACACCAAATATTTATATAGTTCGGATGCGCCTCAAACGCGACCACCTGCTCGTGCGTGTTGTAGTTGAACAAGCATAGCTGAAAGTCGTCCGACCCAGCGACAAACCTGTTTTTGTGCGGGATGAACTCGACGCACCGCACGGGGACGTTGGACACTTCGAACGTCTTCACCAGCCTCCAGGGCACCCGACTCGTGACAGTAGATGTTCACCGTGCCATTGTAGAGACCGGTGAGCAGCCATGACTCGATGAGGTGAAAGTCGGTGCCTTTGACGTGGTCAGATCGAGAGAAAAAATTTCGCCGGGGAGACGGTATGAGATTATTATCTGGGCTAAAAGAATGCTTTGAAACACTCACAGACACATCAAACAACATTAAGGGTGTTAGGGCAGCAACACTGCCAAGGAACATGAGAAGACCGTCAAACGGGATTGAGTGTAAGGGTGCTCTGGCCAAGACGATCGCTGCAACTTGGGTCGACAAATCGATGCGGAGTGTGCTGTGCCAGCCACGAGGAGGCGGGCAGTGGGAGGCGGATACGTCGTGCGTGGTAAATAAATTGGCAGCTGAAGGAGACATGTAACTTGCCTGTCGCGATACGATGTTGCTTGGAATTACGTCGCTTAATACGTCTTCATCCATACGTGCTAACATGTCCTGGATGATACAGTTGGTGGCGAAAGGAGAACAGATCAAGAAACACACGGTCAATGGCGTGTCGCCTATCGTAGCCAAAGAGGAAGCTGGCTATTACAACGTGACTTGCGAGCGTCCCCATTACTAATTAACAGTTGAGAGGACTTGAACTTGTCTTATGGAATTTCGCCTGCTACTCCACAGTGATGCTTTGCCATAAATGATATCTCTTTACCCTCTTCATCGTCATGCGATGTGCCGAACTGCAACCTGGCAGGACATCGTAGCCTCAGCACCGTGTCCAGGAATCGATGAACCGTTATGACTTGGTATTCTGATCGATCCCATACTAGAGCATGGCAAGGTACTTCAACTCGCCCTTGTTTATCGCTAATAAGCTGCTCAATCTCCCCTCTCAATGTACTCCTAGGCTACGGTTAGATCGATTTTCGACTGTCGTCATTGAACTTGGAACATTCCAACTTATTTCATCAACTCCAATGGCTTGCGGATTGGCATTTGGCGGCTCGTCAACTGACATCCCAAGGCTTTCGCTAGTCCATATCTGCATTTCACGACTGCAAAAATATTGTTTGCTCCACCCCAACTCCGTGAATCAACGTAGGCACACCCGGAGGGCCTCCAGATATGGCAACCTTGGGCTATAGCGGTACATATACGTTTTGTGATTATCATTAGTATGTGGCAATGGTCGAGGGACCTGATACCGTATCGGTACTAATCCAAGGATAGGTATAGGTGCCAGCTATGTGTGACCCAACCGCTCGCTGTGTTGGCTAGCACTGCAAATCGGCCCGGAAGCATATAACGCCCATTTGTAACTAGGAATGGCATAATATATATACCAAGCACTCTTCCCAATGAGGCGTTGGTCTTATCGGTTCTGTTCGGCTCCCTATCTTCCCTCTCCCCCCCATTGTCCCGGCGTCCCTTCCGCTCACCACTGGATCGCTGAGATGTCATTGCTTGTCGGTGCGACATTGGGTGCCCTCCTCCTCGGCGGGTTTTGCGCTTCAGTGTGGGTACCTGTTCTGGCCATGCTGATCCATTTCCAACCCCCATTCCAACTCTAGTTTGTCGGGGGTCGTGGTGGTGCAAACTTTCCTCTACATCAAACTCTTCCCGCATGATTCCGCGAGGGTCAAAACAATTGTAAGTCTCCCTTCATTATCCCGCTCAACCCTTTGAATTCCCATCTTGGTTAGGTCGGAGCAGTGTGGTATGACCCTGTCATTGCGCACTTGCACTATGTTCCAATGTTCAACGTCTCCTCCTTAGGACGCTCGATATAACGCACAGTCTATTGGTCTATGCATCGATTTGGATTTATTTAATCACGAATTATGGTAATGAGACGATGATAGACGCAATCCCAACGTATGTTCACGACTTTTGCTGCTTTACTTCATCGTTCACTGACATCTTTTAGACCACTGGCAGTACGTTCACTTCGACCCTTTTTACTTACACATCTAAGCTTTGAGCAACAGTTGACAGTCCTAATTACCGTGAGTGCCACCTTGTACACATATGCAATGGTCTGACTGCTGTGGTCCAGGCAATCTTGACGTTCATCGTACACTGGTAGTTTTGACAGACCTTCTCCTAGTTAGTGCTGACTTCGTCATGCAGTTTCTTTTCCCATCGCATCCACAAACGTAGGTAGCGCATCTTCATCTTGAAATTAAGGCTTACGCTTTCCCAGTGAGTCGACAACAGTGGCGGTTCACAGCGCTAATTGTAAGTGTTCACTTCCACATCTAAGACAAAATGCTGATCGAAATTCTAATTAAAGCTCACTTTGGCGTTCTTCCGTCTGTGTAAGCACCGTGATTGCTTTTCGTTGACACATCTATGACCTTGACGAATAAGGTTGTGCATCAGGTAAAGGAACTCGAATCACGAACTGCTAAATACGCGTAATCTTAACTCGTTTGTCGTCAACTTTCAGTTACAACAGCGGAAATGTAGGATATATCCCTGCCTCGATGTACCATGGCCTTGAATCCAATATGCTAGGATACACATGAAGACATTTACAGCATTCAAGGCAAAGTTCCGAGTAGGTTTGATTGATGAGCATATATTAAGTGGTTCGAGCCTTATTGTCTTGTTCTCGTAACAGTGGATCTTCACCCTTGGCCTAGCGATGTCATGCCTCGTGGATATTTTGGTCACGGGGTTCTTGACTCATTCGCTGCAGACTTTGCAGCACAACAAGAGAGCGTCGACGAGGTAAACATCCAGTTTCTCCATGTACATTGACTATTGACGGCATCGCGTCAAAGTTTGGATCGCGTCATTAGCGCGGTGGTTTTGTATACTTTTGAGACCAATCTGTTGACAAGGTGAGGTGGTTTATATAATGCCTCTCCTTACTAAAAGATCTCCAAGCGCTGCAACAATTGTATCTATGATTTGCGTAAGTACCAGTCTGCTACGATGCCTTGAATGTTCTGACCATCGCCCAAGTGGCTCACAATGCCGAATAATCTTGTCTTTATGGGACTCCATTTCTTTATCAGCAAGTGTGCGTAGATTTTTCCTTCTGTTTTGGTCTCTTGTTCACCACCTTTTTAGTGTACGCAAATTCGTTGCTTGCTACGTGAGTTGAGTTTGTCACGCCAGGGCGCATCGCCGATGGATATTAGGTTGAACACGCGTAAACAACTTCAACACCAGCGACAACGCGCTGCCTCTGCGGACCTCCCTGCAGGATTCCCCAGACTCCCTAATATGCCACGGAAAGTGACGGAGTTTTCGGCAAGTCCATTCTTCGTTGTTTTCATGTGATCAACGCCGACAGCTTGTTTAGCCGCACAATGAACCCTCAACACCTACCAAGGTACGATATCGCGTCGGGTGTGTTTTCAATCAGGTTGTAATTTATCCATGATCTACCAACAAGCTCGAAATCACCATCGAGAAAACGATCGAGGTTGGAAGCGACGAACCCCTGTCACCGCAGAGCTCCAAACGTATATCAATTATTGAACCTCGATTCGAATGATTTATATGCGTGTATCATCTCTATTCGACGTTTCGTATTATATTCTGGCTCATTCTGTCGTATGACTAGTATTTATCCTCGTATCGTCTCTTGTGTCATTGTTTCTTGCGTCCTTATGATTTACGTTCAAATTAGGCTCATAGCACATATGGTATTTGTTTAAACCGCCTTATTATCTTTTGTGTGACTGGTCGCATCTGTTTTTAACGTGGGCATCAGTATCACCCGCTCTAATTCATGCCCTTAGTTATGATACCGGATGACCGATGCGTATATAACAACCGTCTTTTCTCCAGACCCCTTGGCACCTAGTGTTCTAAACTTCGTAGTGCATCAGGTCGGACTGTCAACAAGGAATCAGATCCAACTCTTGCTTGGTAACTGTAATGAAATATCTTTGTCGTCTGTCCCTACGTATCTAGTTGATTGCCGGAAGTCGGTCCACTTGGGGCCCAGTAGGTTAGGTGCACTGATGAATTGCAATCGATGTTGCACAGCTGTCTAGGCTCTTCCTCGGTCAGAATTTCTAGGAGAGCGGTACTGATGTCGAGCACGGAATGGCGGAGATGTCCGACGTGGAACTCATAGATATGTCCACGTACAAGTCACGGTCAACATGGCCCGCTTTGCCTATTCGGTTGAGTTACATCCGAGGCCACGTATGCCTTGTTGGCGCTTGTAAATAGTATGAGAAACATTCGGCTCGATGGAAAGCACAGTACCGCGTCAGCTGGATCACGAGTCCCCCCTGTTTGATGCCAAGCAGACGGGTGTTGCGGGGTTCCGCGCCCTTGTAATCTCGTCGAATTCCGGAACAGGGTACCAGAACTTGGAGAATGCTTGTTATTGTAATTATATCGTTGACAGATGGCTTCTCAGGCGACTGTTATGGACACCACCGTAGCTTTGCCAGTGAGTTCCTGAGCGCCACGGCACTGGAAGTGTCCCTAGTCCATCGACATGTCAGCGTCGTGAAATAATTACGTTACGACTCGGCACGACTCAGTATCAGTATTGGTGTCTCGGGGGCGAGTATAAGAACAACTCCAATCTCATGTGAGCTTCCCAGGTCAAAAGCAATCACAGCTTCGACAGACATAAGATGTCCACGTCCATTTTACTTTCTGAAGAGTCAGTCCTGGTCGTCTTTCTTTAGCATTCAAGTTGGCACGTCTTCACTGCTAACTTCTACACAGCTATCGCTACGTTGCAGCGGCGCTCATTCCGGCTGTATGGCTCTTGGTATGGCAAGTAACGGTAGTGCATCGCTACCGCAAGAAGTCGGGCATCCCATTTCCACAGCGTACGTCCATAGTCCCTCATCACTCACATCAATTGATATGCAACGGTGACTGCTGGAAATCCACAGTATACGCTGAAAAGGCAGAAGCAGAGGCGTCTCACGAAGCACACCTCTTCAATTGTGCCCAGCGTACACATCAAAACACCTTGGAGCTCATGCCTCCCCTCCTTATCACGTATGCCCCCCTCTTCAATGCAGTGGTTCAAGACTGATTGGGATATCAGGACGTTGGTATCAGGAATCAAGTATCCCATACCCGCAGCGAGCGCATTTGTATTTTGGGTGTTCACCCGTGTATTGTACACGATTGGGTATATCACGGGAGACGTGAACAAGGTGCGTTGCTCCTCTTCCGAGGTCACACGTCACCTGGATCCTCGTACCTTGCATGACTCATATACATTCTGACAGCGAAACAAATATGGTGGCATTCTTGGCGAGTTTGCCCTCGTTGGTGTGTGCTTAGCTTGGAATTGAATTAGAGGAAGTGTTGACGTGTGTTCTAGCGTTAATCCTGGGGTCCACGTATGTGGCATATCAGTTGGTTGTGGGTGCTTGAAGGGTATCTGTAAACTTGTGTAAGACAATGTTAAGCACCTATTTTATGCAATGTACTTGGTTGAGTTGCTATATTTTATGATGTCGCTGAAATTTGCTACAACAACCCACAGATAGTACTATCGGAACACTATTTATGTAAACAGTGCTTACTAGAATTCGTTGTACAATACTCAAAGTATGCTAGCGTTGTCAACCGGTGAAATTGGAAATGCAAGATTTCCGCCCCAAACAATAATACAGGTTTATCTAGCCGATACAGGTGCTGCGAAAAAATGATCAAAGGGGCCAGTCCCCCTATGCAACGAGGAGTTTTTACGCGGGTCTGTCTCGCCCAACATGCCTGCAATTTCTTTTATGAGGCCCTTCAACCGGAAATCCTCGACGGGTTTGTTTAATACCCCTTTTCGGCAGGACGGGCAAGTGTATTCGGGCCGGTACCGCCGTAATTCCGCGAGAACCGCGCGTACGTGGTTCTGTCCATGTAGGCCGTATACATGCAAGTTGGGGACCATTTGGACGAATGTATGGAGCTGCCCCACCAGGGCGGCACGGTTAGCGTCCAATTGGGGATTCGAGGACAAGTGGTGGGCCTGTGCCGTACTGAACCAGTTGACGAGACAGGTTTCGCAGAATGAGTGGCCACATTCGGGAAGGCTACATGCACGTCGTCAACGCCGGACTCGCTTGCATATAGAGATGAAGACAGACATATATGGGCACCACATGGTGTGTGTGCACACCTCACACAACGTATATTCCTCCAATCCTGATAGGACCTGTCGGATCCAACGGATCAGTTATGGTGATAGGGGGAGATGAAGGGAAAAGGGGCTTGCGTCTTTGTCAAAAGAGTCGCGCTTAAGCTCTTCTACTTCTCGAGAGGTTGATGCAAGCAGTTTCTCAGACCGTTTAAGCTCCTATCAAGGACGTTCAGAAAACGACATACGCCAAATGGAGGGGCAAGACGTAAGACAGACCTCCTGTAATTTCTTGATAGTGCGCTGCAGATCCTTGTCCGGTGTCCTGGACAATTGAGCATGTTTCCTCGTGAAAGGTTTCTTGGCCTTGCTCTCGTCGTCCGTCGATAGTTCAAGCACATCGCCTGCGGGGACTAGTGGCGTGGCTGATGCCTTCTTTCTGCGAGGACGACCGGAAGATTTCTTGGTCGACAAAGTTCCTTTGGGCGGGGGCTCGTCATCGTCGGAAGATAAAATAATAATTTCGTTACTGGGGGGCTTTGGTGCTGTCTTATTGCCACGACTGCCGGAAGAGCCCGCGCGGCAAGGGGAGTAGGACTGGTTCGACGGCTGTTGGGAATGCGCGCGGCTGGACGAGCGAGTGACAGGCATTAGGGTCAATTGATGGGACGACGGCAACGACGAGGACGACGCGATTGCTCTTTTTGCGCAGCTGGCCAAGTTTGGAATGGCGTCGAGGGTGCTTGAAAGCTCCAAAACAATCTCGCGTCGACGCATAAGTCACTCACGTGATCATTATACTTTTCTATCATTCGCCTTCAGTGCAGACGCGATGCGACCCTCCGTCGCACCCAGTCGCGTCTCCCATGCACACACTTTATCCTCTCAAGCAAACAACCCTACTTCTGTCCATCGCCTATCAGAAAAGAAGAAAGAATATGAAGCGGTCGCCGCTCTCGAACGCGCCAGCGCCCTCTTTGTAAAGCGCATCGAGGGCCTTGCGGACGATTGCGAGGTCATGGCAGACGCGGGTCTGGGTGAGTTTCTACACTATCACGTTCGTCTATTTTTTTTAATCCTGCCTGATCGCAGTCCATGGCCAAGTACTCGAACAATGGCCCAACATGTTTCGCATACTTGGGCTCTTTCGTGCGTACTCGTGGGACACCTGTCGCGATGCGAACTCGTCTCATTTTTTTGTCTTGCAGTGGCGAATCGACAGCAGCACTCAGAGTCAGAGTCGTCCCATACAAGCCTCGATTCAGTACCAGGAGAACGTCTGGTCCGCATCCCCCTGGACGAGGTTCAAGCTGGTAATCCAAAACCTTCTTAAACCGATCTCGTAGGATCGGCCACGGTCTGATGTCTTTGTCTATACCCCATTCCTTGTGTATTTGCGATGCAACCATGGAAGATTGTCTCCGGCGCTATTATTGATCGCCTTGAAGCTCATCGCGATCAGTTCGTGGACTACCTTGAATCGATGTACCTAACTACGGGGTCAAGATTATTATTCGTGTGTCCAGTCGCACCAAAAGCGATTGATGAATTGCGACCTATCTTGCAAGGCTTCCGTCATTGTCCAATTCATCCAAAGAGGACACGCATACCCACTCCATATCCGCTTAATTACGTCGTTGGATCTTGCTGCACCGACGCCTCGTTCGCAACCTTGCATTTCTTGGTGTGTCTTCGGGCCACGTCCGCGCGCGAGTACACCTTGCTGCAAAATTCACAGCTCGCGCCGGCCCGCAGATGGCGCGAGACGACGTGCCGTGCCAAGCTCCCCTTGTTCATCGTATCCGTACACCCCCTCCAAAGACACGCACGCTGGGATCGTTCATGCCCAACCACGTTGTGGTGCCGGCTCAGATGGTGGCTCATCCAAGCTCTTTCTCCGAGGATGTCCATGTTGCACATGCCGCGTTCGTCCGTCCATTCACAGAGAAAAGTGCACACGTCGTCGCTAGCATCGTCGCCGTTATTCTCTAAATGCGCTGGTTCAATGGAGGATGGACTGTTACTTATGATGGACGGATGCCGTGTGCGTGCAGGTTTGCTTGGCTCCCATGAGTGGACCTGTGCGAGGAGCGAGGAATAGGTTTGGGGCACGAATGCTGTCCTAGCCATTCCTTCCCAAATTTGATTTGCTAGCGTGTAAGACAGGGTGGAGGCTTCCGCGGTATCACGGTCTGTGGCGGTGACGTTCCCGTCGTCTTGCGGATTACCCCTCGGATCCCGGCCAGGACAGAATGGATTCGGTTTTGGTCGTGCGCAATCAGTTTGGTGTGCAGAAGAATCGGGAAATCGACTGGCTTGCCGTGCAGAGGGATCCGCAGCGCCAGCAGCAGCGACTGCATGCAAGTTGATACTCGCAGATCGCACATCGGTGCGTTGCATTGGTTGTCTAATGCACGCTGAGCCAGCATAGACATGGCGCCATTGAAAAAGACTCACAGAAAGGACGACGGGGATGCATTGCCTCCAACTTCCTGGTACGACTGACATGCATACGTGCTAAATCAAGGACCTGTCTGTCAGCTCGACCGCAAATACCAGGAGTCGGCATCAAACCTCTCTATTGCCTCCAGTCGATTGGACAAGGGGCTGTGCGAGACAATCCAAAACGGTGCTAGGGCTGGGTGTTCGGATTCGTCCCTACCGCCAGGTCAAGCCCTGCACCCTCGACCACGAATAGACATAAAACAGACCTCACTGTATCAAGTCCCATTTGCGACTCGCGCATCTCGAGTAGCGCAGGAAAGTACACCGACGGTTGCCCAGCAGACATATACAATGACGAAACAGCAGCTGCGCAGGGAGCGGGCTACAATAGACGGGATAACGTGCACGGTGACCACGACAAAACAGGGCCGGGTTTATAACACTTTCCGAGGCTCGACGTCTCCGCGCGCCCAAGGCCAGTGTACGCATACATACCGCCGATGGCGCTCAGTGCACGTGTCAGGAGCAGGAAGCCCGGAATGGCCTTCTTTTCCACGGACGGCGCCAAGTCCGCGATCCATCGTCTGAGGAGAGAGAGGATAGTGGAAAGGTGACGGAAGATGGACAGAGCATCACCTCTCCCAGAGTCGCGCAGGTGCGCGATTCGCAAGGGGGGTATACCACCCGCAACATGGTATACCCGCGTTTCGCATTCGGACATTCTCCGTGCTGCGTTCCGGTCCGGAGCCATACTAATCACCGCTTTCTTTAGATATGATAGGAGCTGGCTATATTGTGACACTCACCCGTTCAGTAGTCTCCCTTCAAGCCGCCCACTATCGAGGAACGTCAATTTCGATCCGAGACCGTCTGGTTTTCTTGGGTGGGAGGAACACGTCACGGCGCACAGTTAGGGGTGCAACAAGCGAAGAGTATATCGTCGAGGATCCGATCAAGAGGAAACTCCGTTCATTTCTTGCTCGCTTTGGATCAAATTTGCGAAAAGGAACGACGGGTTGCGCCAACGCTCAGTGGATCTGCACCTGGATTTGCACCGTTGTCCGGCCCGGATTTCCTGAGCGCCACGACCATCGAAACTGACAGCGGTATGTGTCTGGAAGGAGTAATTTACGACCATGCTGGCAGTCAAGTGCTGATATCAACAGTGATTTGTAAAAGACTTGCATTTAGATACACCAACACAAGTGGGGAATAAACAGGCTGTGCGTGATACAACATTACAGTATCAACCGTTTTATATCCTCTTGTCCCGTCGATAATTTTTGCTTCCATCCATGATCCCAATCAAAAGCAAGCGGTATTTACTTCTTGTACACGCCAATAACGGAGTCAGGTGCATATCTTGCAATGACCTGGGTAGACAATGAGCTAATAAATAAGGAGAGACTAGACGCGATGTACCTTGGGATCATGAAGCATGTTAAACTCCTCCGTAGCATCACGTCCAGCATACAGCATGATCGCCTTTTCCCCTCCTGGGTGATCAGGCAAGAACGATGTGACGTCGAGGACTTGCCCGTTTACAATGACCCATATGTCATCCTTCTTGTTGTGCTTGGCGACATCCGCGGTCGTGAATTCCTTGGACGCTGATGACGAAGGTGCAACAGCGCTTGGCGCTGCGGCAGAAGGGGTAATTTGGGAAGTGGAAGCTTGTGGTGCAAGTTGTCCCGCCAGTGCACCAAGACGGCCACCAGCCTTCTCAATGATAGCACCTGTCGTTTGGAGAAGGTAGGCAGCCGCGGAGTCACCAGAGACACGTCCAAAGACAACACATCCCAACAATGATGAGCCACCAAGGCGGTTGGCACCATGGACACCACCAGCGACCTCACCAGCAGCGAAGAGACCTGGAATGGGTTTGTCGTCCTTTCCAATAACCCGGGACTCGGTATCTATCTCAAGACCCCCCATCGTGTAATGAAGAACGGGAGTCATGATCGCAACATTGAAGTAGTCATCCATAGTCCACTCTCCAGACGAGAAGAACTAGTAAGACAGGTCAGTCTGAGAGCAGTGAAGTCTATAGAATAGGTTACCTTCTTTCCGAAAGGATCTTTCTTCGCCTTGACACCGGCATTGTAAGTATCGAACGTCCTCTTGAGGTATGCAGGCGAAATACCCATCTCCTTGGCAAGTGCTTCACCATTATTGAATCGCTTCATCAAGCCACGACCAACATAATGCTTGCAATGCCATTCAATCTCGTGGGAAGCCTGGCCGTTAAGAACGAGACGGATAGGATACTGGTGAAGAGCAGGAAAGTCAGCATGTTGGTTAGAACAGTTGCTAGACATATACATACTTTGCCGTTCTCCCAGATCTTACCAGTAACATAGTCACGGTGCTGAAGTTCATCAACAAAGCGGTCGCCGTTCTTGTCTAAAAGGAGACCACCAACACCACGAAGAGCTTCGGCTGCTAGGAACTTGACCTTGGCGTTTGGTTCATTGGGGTCGACAAGACCAGTTGGATGGACCTGAACCTTCTCAAGGTCGATGGCGCTAGCACCGATGGCCATAGCCATCTTCTGACCATCACCGGTACAGTGGTCACCGTTGGTCGTCGGAAGGTCGTAATACTCGGGACGATGTCTCTTTAGCAGCGAATCCGAAGTAAAGTCTGCGGCGTAACCACCAGTGGCCAAGACGACAGGTCCGTAAGCAGTCTCCGTCCTTCCGTTGCGGATAAACTCAACACCGTTTACGGCGCCTGACTCATCCTTGAGGAGTTTACTGACACGAGCCTTCTTGTAAATCTTGACTCTGTCGGGCTGGCTGACAGCTAGATCTTCCAAACGTTCCATCTGTGCGTAGGTAATAACCTAGGAAATTTGGAAGGTGAGCATCAATGCGTGGTTGCAGGCCGTCGCGACCAGAACACACCATTCCAGGAAATTGAGCGTTGCCTCTGTGCGTGCGGGGCTGACTGTGACCACCGAGGCGGGCAACCTTGGAAAGGTCGAGGCCAAACTTGTTCTGCAGCCAGTTGACTGCATCACCCGACCGTCCAGTGAGGACACGAATGAGGTCATCTCGAGCAAGTTCACGAGCCTACAGCACAAGAAGTGAGATGGGGTCATTCCATGCCAGCAGCGAGGAGGATAACCTACAGAGTGCTTGGTGTCCTCAAAGAAGATTTTAGCATTGTCAGGAATCCCAGCCTCTTGTTGTGTTTGTGTGCCTGCGCCATTGATGCCGGAGGTAGCTTTGGTGGAGTTACCACCCATGAACCTGAGGAACATAGTGCGTCAATATGTCCCTACGCCATCGCGAAGGAGAGTCACACACCCTTGTTTATCCAACAGTAGCACGTTCGCACCACGTTCGAGAAGTGTGTGTGCTGCAGAAAGGCCGGCAAGACCGCCGCCAACAACGATAACTTGAGCCATTGGATTATGAAGAGGGGATGGTGGTGGTTGGAGTTTAGAAGCGGCTGAGCACCGGACTCCTGATTTCATGTATAGTACCGGCAGCCAATCAAAGGAGGCATAATTTATTTGGTAAGGCCATGTGATTTCTGGCTGAGTTCCGTGCCGCCTTTGCTAGGTTCGCGTGGGGAGACAACATAACTGAACCCATGAAAATTTAGGTGAAATTAACTCAAATGTCTACCCTGCCTAGGCGTCCAAAGAATGTACAAAGTCACAGAGTACATCACAACAGCCTCGGACGATGTCGTCCATGCTCAACTCTGCTCCCTTTTTCGTAGGCTCTATCACTGTGAGTCCTGGCCTACTTTCTCCTGTCAGCCCACCGTTCTCGACATCGCCGTTCTCAAAAATGTCCTTGTGTGCCTCGATGTATGCTGGGTATATGATCTGTTCCCAGTACATGGGGGGATCCCGCCACAGCGATCCCTCTGAATTGAATTGAACTCCAGGTGGGTATGGTAAATGAGTGTTTGCGTGGACAGGCGAAGAGGAGTCGGGCATACAGGGATGGTGAGGTCCAGGAATACAGGTAGATAGTACAACGTATCGTGCAGGGGTTAGATCGATGCCACGTCAGAGGTAAGGAGGTTAAACGCGCGGAGTTGGTGAATGCGGAGGGAAAGAGTCAACCACCGAACATTAAAGGTAAACCTGAAAGAGCATGCTCTTACCTGCTGTATGGTATCCGTGTCGTTCATGTCTACGTTGTTTGAGGATATCATGCGGCACTCGTAGGAAAAATCGGACTTCTAGTTGGTCTATGATCACCTGCGAGTCGTCAGCGAGAAATCCAGCAAAAAGGAAACCACAATGCGATCACCTTGTCCCAATAGAGCAAAAATCCATCGACAAGTCCCCATACAATGCGGACTCCCTTCTTCCGCTGTTCATCTTCGATCTCTTTAAACCGTGTTCTTAATTCTTGATAGGCAGAATCGCTAATATGGATGTCTTTCTGTTCGTTTAGATGATCATGACTTCTATGATCAGGAGGTATCACTCCGTTCTCTTTAACGCGTTTCAGGAACGCCCGGAGTCGAGGCCAATCGATAGCGCCCTGCGGAGCATCCCAGTCTGCAACATTATGGACTGGATGAACGGGAATCAATTCTTCCGGCTATTGAGTAGTTAGTCACGAGAAACGTGCGATATCAGAAATGCACCCTCACAGGAGCAAAGTCCTAGCAGGTTTCCAGTTAGCCTATGTACTTGTAAAGTACGAAACACTCACATCCTGATGGATTATGACGCTGTTCGGCAGAATACCCCGAAGGTGCTTTGCGAGGGTCGTTTTACCTGAGCACGTCGCTCCTCTTGGAAGGGATATAATAAGCATGTAGTAAATTAGTGGTGGGTGATTATGCAGTACCCCACACCAACGAGAACAACCCGATCCTTGAGCGTGTTCATCCTGGATACCAGACCGAGTGTGCGGAGCGCCTTGAGGTGGATTGTGCGTTTAGGATACGAGGAATGATATACGCTCACAATGACCTGTTCTTCTTCTCAACTTCTAAGTTTACACAACGGCCTTCCAAGTAGATCAAATGAGACCACAAATGAGAAGTTCGGAATGAAGTGTGTGAACCGAATAGCGCGTCTCGAGATTGCAGAGTTACACCCGGATAACGCCGAATCATCTTCCATGCGACATGGTCACAGTAAGTTTCCGCGAAACACATGTGCTATACGATATTGACAAGAGTCTCTGGTGATCTCTGATGACCTTGATCTGCTACGATCCACTCTCCATCCACGACCTCACTTCGAACTGCCCCAACCGAACCAGCTACGGGCTTTGTTTTCAGCCTCGCGGCCTTGACGCACAGCCTCTTCCTTGCCCTCCTCTATTCTCTTCTCCGTGCGATCACGAATGTTATATATCTTCTCCTCTGTAGTGTTCTTCAACCCGTCGAGTTTGGCCTGTGCATCATGCGCACCCTGTCGTGCCCGATCCGCTACATCCGTACGTGCGGCGGTGACTGCATCCTACACAATGACCCGATACAAGTAGATGATGAGTAAAGGAGGCAATATAGTCACTTGTCCTAATCCACCTACCTTGATCTCATTATACTCTCGTTGACCCTGTTTTGCAACAGCATCTCCGATCTTCCTCACCTTCCTTTCGGTCTCTTCCTCCTTATTTCTCGCAATTTCACGTTCGACAGCGGGTTGTCCGAGGGCGTAGTAGTAGTACAGTCCTCCGAGAGCGCCCAGGGCAGAGAGGATAATCAGGGTGTTGCTACTTTGTGGATTACTGGATGGCGTCTGACTAGTGCTTGGCTGCTCTTGAGATGAAGGCGGCGGTGTGGTTGCAAACTTTCTAGATGTCTGTATTCACGTGGATCAGTCACATCGTTCACTTGCGCCTAGCTCGAGACTGCTTACAACAGGGAGACGGGAGGTTGGAAGATATATTGAAGGGTGTGTGGAACGTAAAACGAGCTGGCGATACATGTTGAAAGAGGAAGTGTTGTCGTGATAGACAAGGGCAGTGGAGCGGCCCACCCTTCCATTAGAGGCATTTATACAAGCACGCTCCTAACGTGATACAGCTATGACATCAGTCCTAATCACGTGCACGAGGTTCCCAGGGCAGTTAATCCGAATGACAATACCACACAGGAATTGTTGAAGACACGCAGACTGTTCTCAACACTACATGGCGCTTAGAAGGGACCTTTCAGCACTTCGATTGAATACGAACTCAAAATTGCAAACCAACACTTTCTTCGTGCCGCATCACAGAGAATTACTTAGGGGCTATGTCTTTGGGGGGTAACACCAGGGGATGGACAGGAAGAGCTACTGTACCCGGGCAAATCTGTAGTCGTCTCCACATAAATCCAAGACTTTAAACAGCCTTCGTAGTGGAAGAAATCGTCTCTCATGTTACATAATGAGCCTATCGTTTGTTGCCGCATCTTCGATCTCTTTGTGCCCACTTTGGCGGCAGGCACTGACAGATCTCCACCCCGCCATCAGACTCTGATGCCTTTATCTTAATCAATGACACATTAGACCTTTCAGCACTTCAGCTCATTTAATACCAGCAACTGTGCACACATCATAAATTGACGTCACAGACCAACACTTTTTCCATACACGATCGACGTGACCGGTTATACTTAGGCACTAACTAATGGGAATTATTCATCCTGAATTGGGGGGTACTGAATACCGCTGTCTGGACAAGCATGGACAAAGTCCCCAATTGCACCTACGTTCATCATCAATATCGATGTCTGAAATGGGAAATACATAATGTACTCACTAGTCAGAACAAACGCGCCATCAATAGCTGACCCCCGTAAGTTGAAGAACCAAGTTATTGTGTCCAGGTCACCACCGTCACAGCCAATGAGAGGAGCATATTGCTGTAGAATAGTGTCAGATATAAGTTCCACATTATAACCATGGACTTACACCCCAGGAAGCAGACCTCAGCGCAGAAATAATGTCCGACTTAGTATAGGTTTGAGATACAGAAGGCATAATGCCAGCGTCCGCAAGCCACGTGTACGTAGGGAAATTCTTGAACAGACTGATAGCTGTCTGGAAGAATGCCACAGCCTTGACAAAATGAAGTCAGCCATGCACACGATTCTTGGCACGAACAGCATGCCTCTGCTCCCTTGGGACTCCCAGACAGAAGGCAGTCAGAGTCAAGCGTACTGTCAAGTACACAATATCAGCAACCATTCAGTAATATGGGTTTGATGCGGCTTCTACCTAAAGCATGTGCCATACGTTGCTCATTCACTCTAGATTGATTACTATTAGTGAGATAGCCATGTGTTCAGAACACAACATACATCCCAAAGTTGCCCGGGATCACCACCTACGTTCGGCCAGTACTGCTGCAAGTACTCCAGCGTATCACTAGCACCTTGGTCTACGAGAAGCTTGATGCGAAGACATATTAGCATTCCCCTCCGAAGTATTTCAGAAGGGTTGCACACCTTAGAGATATCGTAGTTGGCACGTGATGAGTCACAGTTCGATAGAATCTCGCCGTTGCACCTATTGATGGGAATAGTTGATGAAAACGAGACACGCGCACCCTGAAAAACGAACGCACTTGTTATTCCAGAAGGCTGATAGGAGCATAAAATTTGATCCGTGTCGCATCACATAATAACCACTCACTATTGATAGTCCAGCTGTCTCTGGGACTACTGGGATTATGAGGATTCCACGACTTCCAGGACAATGGTCAGTAACAAGAGATTACAAATTGCAGGAGAATACCTGAGTTAGTGCTATCAAACCCTACGATACAACAAAACGAGTCAGTGATGGTCTGTTCAAAACTGAGAGCAACATACACCCGGATATTCGTTGCAGCATGTGTCCGACGGTGGACTTGGGTAGTTACAAGAGACCGGACCGGATGTAGAACAGCCGGAGCTGATCTTATTGTCCAAGAGGTGGGGAATAGTCGTCGCTCTCGACAACACGAAAAGCTGAGCAAGCAGAACAAAGGACGAGATCATTCTGAACGCTGTATTGAACCTCTACAAACCCTAGCTATTTATGCCGCAGGGACAAATGTGGCGCCGGCAGACCTATTGCACCACCTTACTCGAACTCTGTTGTGTAATAACGTTATCAGGGTGAACAAGCAAGGAAAAACGATTGGGCCTCTAATTCGCGTATCATTACTATTACGTCATCACCTTTGAGAACACTTGGGCCATACCTCTCGGTTATAGTAGGTTACAGTATCACCAACATGTGAGTACATAATTGGTATGCACTATATGTAAAATGTTCGTCCACTGTGCAATCATTGACACGTCGACCCTTACTTGGTATGCACAGCTTGCATGAAACGGTCGGACGAAATGAGCACAGCTACCGCTTCTTCCCCCGCGTCTTGACACTCTTCGATTTCTTGGCGTCCACCTTGGCAGTGGGCAACGGCCCATCAACGACCTCCACCTCGCCGTCTGACTCTGCCTTTCTCTTGGGCCCCTGAGCGCCAGACCGTGTGGTAGTGGTGATGGTACGCCCTTCTTCCATCACATCGCTCATCACTGTCGTAGCTGACATCTTGCTCGTCAAACCTGGACTCTGGCGCACCGACGACACGGTCCCCTGAGCTGAACCTCTCGATGACTTGACCGACGATGCAGGCGACGCCCTCCTCGATCCCGATCCCACTCCGGCAGAGCCAGCGCGGTTCTGTGTCGAAAAGACAGGCAACACGCCCACGTCGTCCAACCCATCGCCTTTTCCTCCCATCGACGACACTGCAGCGCCACTACCACTCCCATCGACCACTTGCCCGTCGCAGTACGCTTCTAGCCGTGTCTCGCGCCAGTCTCGCCTATAAACGCTCTCCGTCGATAGTCCGTCCTCGAACGACCGTACGTCGCCCTCGAGGCGCATCTCGCCGTCTTCGCGCTCATCGTCGTCGTGCTGAACGGTACCAGCGCCGTGAAACAGGCTAGGAGGAGGGATGTGCTCGCCCATTCGGCACGCCTCAAAGAGCTCGAGGGAGAGAGAAGATGCGTTCTTGAGTGGTCCTTCTCGCCATCGGTGAGCGTCTTCTTCTACCGCCGGCTCACCCAAGTTCTCGACCCATTCCCAAGGTCGATTCTGGACGGGTGCTCCATACACTAGCTGACCAGATGCATCGCGATAAGCATGCACGAGGTTCGCGACGACCTTGTTGGGGGGTAGGTGTGGGAGCAGGGTGCACAATTGTCGATGGTATTCAGACGGGAGGTCAGTCCGAAGCTCGTTCTCGGAGATATCGGGGTAGTATTTGAAGAGGTCAGGCGTGGTCGATTTGGATTGCGAGTGGAGTTCTGCCCGGTGCAATGCGTTGGCATGTATCGGACGAACAATTCACGCTACGTACCATCAACCACAAAGTACAATGTGTCGATGAGCAGTTGGTATGCCACAGAGTCCAGATCGGATGACCCCGGCGCGTGTGCCTGGAGCCATGACGTTCTCAGCATCTTCATAACTACCCACGACATGTGCACGTACCAGAACCAAGTGGAATAATGTGGACGATAGCACCTCGTACTGCTCGCGGACAGCAGTCGTCCAAGTCCCCCCGAATCCTAATTTAAACTGTAACAAGCGCGCGACGAAGATAACGCTCTGCGTCAGCCGCTTCGATTCTTCTGTGCTTGCTGCGGAAAGGAACATCGACTCCGCGACGGAGAGGATCTCACATATACCCTTTCCCAGTCGTTCTTGACAGTTGACGTCCAGTTGAAAGACAGTCCCTTTCACACGGAAAGGTTCCGTCACGTGTGATAGGAGACGTAAGATCTCCCCTGCACGATTAACGCGTTCGGAGAGATGTTCGAGTGATAGTGGTGTTGGTGGGCGTGCGAGGATCTCGACAAGACTTTCCATGCCGTTATCTACGAACTACAACGAGTAGTTGATAAATAAATGGTTCATCAAGTAAAGCAAACGACCCAACCTTGGTTGCCACGGCACTGTCGATCTCCTTGAGCATCTCGGCGATAAAACACGCTTCCTCAGAAGCAATCGAATGGTGAAACAGGACGGAAGTCATCTTGTCCAAGGATGCGCTGGCGGCCTGTTTCGTCGCGTCGTTCGCCATGGCTCGACCCAACTGTCGCAGTCCGAACTGAAGTTGAACGGCAGTGGCGGCGAGACGCCATGGGCTGAGCACAGACGCAATTCCGCTGTTCAAAAACGCGTTTACGTCTGTACCTGTATGAAAGTCATCCTTCAGCCAACTCGGCAGATACAAAGAGCACAAGAGAACTCGAACGCCTACCCTCGCTTGAGTCGCTCAGAATCACCTTGAGCGCGTTCACAAGCGGCTCAAAGAGCGTTTCGTCAATAAATCCAGACTGTATCGGTTGTTCAAACGCCTTCCGTATCACGTCCAAATCACGATACGCCGCAAATCGGAACTGCCGACTCTCGCACGTCTTTACCCGGAGATCCTCGGCCATGTCTCGAAGGTGTGGCGAAACGAATGGGTTATGCTCGATCGATACGAGGGTGGGCATCTCGGCAGCAAGAAAGCCAAAATGCGGCTCACTGAATGCATCCTGTCGACGGGTATAAAATCGGTGAACGTCTAAAAGGGTATTGCCAAGCGTGGACGATATCTGAGGCTCTGCTCTCAGAATTAAACAGTCAAATAGGGCATTCGCTGATTGGATATAAGTCGTCAGCGACTGCTCTTGTTCAGATGCGATCTTTGCCAGCTGGATCCATGCAGGGTAGACGAGACCTCGGAGGATCGTCGTGGATGAGAGTGCCCCGTGGGCACACAAAAAAAGTAGCACCACGGTGCATACATCCCACGCGTCGACTGTGAGCGCCAGTATCTCGCGCTTGCCAGTGCCAAGGAACCAGCGGAATACCTGTTCATCGATACCTGCAGGGAGGTGCTGGTCAACGTGCAAAAGGAACTGCGCATATTGCAGTGCGATCATGTGTCGTTTGGGAACGTTATCTGTCATGAGCGGTACTTGACGCAATGAGGCAACGGTATTGTCCCAAACCTTCCAGCCCCAGTCCGAGGACGTTCGATACTTGTACCACAGGCTGTTGGCAAGGATCGAAGGGGCATCTGGCTTGGAATCCTCTGCAAGCAGTAATATCTCTGGTAAGACCAAGGGGACCGTGTCACCCATAGCCGTATCCGGAGCGAGTGCCTGACGAAGATTAGAATATTAATCGACCGGACTGATCATACAAACCTACATGAGCAAATGAAGATATGTCTGTCGTCACGAGAGTCCTCGCAGATTCATCTAGGTAGCGACCTCCATCCATCTCGACGAGAAGAGCTAGAAGTGATCTTACTTGCATCCCTCGGTTCCTCCAGACTACATGAGAGGAATAAAGGGCGTGTGTAATGCAATTCGTCACGTTCATCGAAGTCCAGACAGTGGCAAAGCGGTGAAATACTTCGCAGACTGCCGAGACAACGCCCGCGTATGTGGTTTGAGATAATACCGAAAGACTCAGCTGAAAAGAAGGGTACTCAATTTGTGCCGCATATATGGTCGCTTGGTCAAATTTACCTCGAGTAGCGAACCATAACAAGATGTACAACACAACAGCTCTACTGCTGCACTGTACATTTGAAGAACGACTGCCTCGTCAAACTTGTCAGCTCTACAAAGATCAGAAAGAGTGTGCGAAATCATCGAAGAAGCGACCTACGAGCTGGAAATTTTCTTATAGTTTGGCAGCAGCCATTCCTTGAACACCTTTACTTGCTCGAAACGTGGAGCATGCATAGTTGTGTGACATTTATCATGCCATGCCAACAAAGAGGTGAATGGTTCAGACGATGTTCCTGAATTAGTCTTCTATGTGAGCATGCACCACTGACTGTCTGCAGAGAACATGCCCACCTCCGAATACATGTGGCAACACTGATCGAATCTCTCGTCTCATCTCCCTCTCACAGACATCTTCGGGCGTTTCGCGTGCGCGCGCACCGTACAAAATCAACTTGCGTTGATGCAACAACGATGATAGGACACTATGGAGTGGCATCCAACGCAAAAACTCGCGATGCTTCGAGGCTGACTCCACTGACTGTTGCAGCCAATTCAATACCGAACACACTGGGATTCTTGGTAGCCTACCTCGGAGCAGGAAAGACCTGGTTCACTGCGCGCAACGAGTCTTTGTATATAAGCTGCATAATCAAATAACCCGTCCTTGATGAGCTTTCCGAAGAGAGCCGAAACAGATGCGAGATTAGCACTGTCGGCAGCTACACAGCTCGTGTCGAGCCAATCAAACAAATAGTCGTGTAAGGTCGCACAGGAGAGTTCACGTCGTGTCGTGCGTTCACAGTATTGGCCGAGAAGAGTCGCAGCTGCAAAGGGACGATGAGGTCCAAATTGAAGGTGTGTCACAGCCCAGGTGAGGAGCGTGTCGAGCTTTTCGATGAAAATGGATGACGAGGGGTCACCCGAATGCGAAGGAAAGAAACCAATCTTTGACATATCAGTCGTACAAGATATCGAATTGAGTTTCTGTAATAGACGTACAGCCAGTTAGGCCAAGCGTCAGTATAAGAGACGCACCTGGATATCAATAACCATCGATCCAAGACGCTCCAAAGCACGGGGAGGAAGATTCCGGAACAACATCGCATCGTTTCTCCTCTGGATATCTGAGAGGTTTTCGAGGAGCAACCGCTGCACCTCACGTTGTCGTTGATCTCCAGGCATCGTGTGATCACCGACGACGTTAGACAAAACCGAGACCAATAATGACGAGTGACCGGCCCAAGTGTTTGGGCTAACAAAAGCATCAGGAAGACTCAGGCAGATTCGCTGTCCAGGTAAGCACGCGACAAAACCAGAGGACGTTGATACTAACTTGTAAGAGGGTCTCTAACAAACCATCCAGCCTGGCAAGCTGTCCTTGCGCCGATAATCGAATCTTCCAAAGGAATGAGAAGAAGCTCATAACAATCGACATTCAGACAATTGACCTCTGAAAGTTTGGCAGCGCATGCGTCAGCAAATGGCTTTGTGAGCGCGCGACTGGCGAGCATGTCGTCCAAGTACTCGTCCGCAAGATGGGCCATGAAACCAGCTTGCGCAAGATTGCACGTCACCATTTGCTGGACTAACCACGAGAGGAACGTGCGTCTGTCAACAAGACCATCTGCATAAAAAGGTCGAAGTAGTCGTATGCTACGATCGAGCCTTGAATCAGCACATATGTCAATACGTGTCATGTTTGGAACACCCACCAATAAGTAAAACGCGAAACCCATCGATCACGAGAATCCGGATCCGACAATACGCCCTTGAACGTTTGCTTGATATTCAGTCCCGGGCGGGGAGCACTGGGCAGTGCAATTTCGGCGAGCTGCTTCTTGAGGTAGCTCGTCATGACGTTTGTCCAGTCGATGCTGTACTGCGTAGGGTTATAGTTTGGCTTGTTCCGCAGACCCACCTGGAATAAGAAGTCAATCACAGTGAGCCACCAAGGTCGTCTCCAAACGTACTGTTTCATTTGCACCAAGGACGCGTAAAAACCACACCGCACGTGGGATCGCGACGTTTTTGGTCTGTAACAGATCAAGTAAATCATGTCCCTTGACCCCGTGCGGCACGCTCTTGCCAAACTTGTGCAATGGGACATCGTCATTTGCAAGGTCTGCGAACCATGCCTGACGTTTTGCTTCATTGAGAGTAACACGAGACGGCATCTTGAACGTCCAAGGACTGATCAAATATCATGAGCGGCACGTCGTACAGGCGAAGGCAAAAAATGCAGCACACTCACGGAACAGCGGGTATGTTCTCAGCACGGCGAGCGAATATCTCACCCATGATGTTTTCCAACTGCGCAAGCGCAACATGACCGAATACACGGTCCTGCTCCACGTTCAACTGAGAATTCAATGCCTCCGTAACACCCGATATCTCTGACTGACGACGACAGGGCAACGGTTTATGAAACGCCAAAATATAATATATTTCCCTTGTACACACCTGAACGTATGGACCGAGTATGAACCCGCTTTTGACGTTCGTTTCGGACAACACATCTTCGTCCTGCCCAGGGTATGGAGGATGGAAACCGTGATACCCTAGAGCGCCCCGTCCGTCCCTCTCCCATTAGCTCGAGTACACGTCTTTGATGTTTTTGTGAGACTTGCCAACATCAGCCGACTTGTGGGCTTGGGGTACCCATGGGGGTGGACGTGAGTCGTACACAGGAAGCGGGTTATCGTGCTTCGCGTCGTTCTTTGTCATAAGAGTTGAATGAGAGAGGATTTTTCGCGGATGCTTGAGTGGACGGTCGAGACTTTATACGAAGGTGAGCATATCCGAGGTCTTGACAATGGAAGTGCAAGTTGAAGATCAACTTCTTATCACTTCCCAGGTATGACACATTTCCTGTTCTACTACAAGAGTGCCAAGCACCTATAAATGATTAGTTGCTTGGCAAAGAGCTTGAATCTACACGTATTGAATGACTACAGATAGTAGTACCTCGCCCAATAACAATATGTCTCATGAGTTTCCAGCAGAGGCCGGCGAAACATTCATTCACGATCCGACATTTGGAGTCGCTGGAATTGACACCTATGTCAGAGGTGTGCTTACTGCAATACCCGCACCGGATTACAACGAAATTTAAAAAAAAAAAGTTCCACATAATACGCGGTCATACTAACGTAGTCGTGAATCACAGCAAAGATACCACCAAGCAAGCGAGTAACATTAAGATCCGCGCAACAAGGTACCCAGCAGTATCTCTGCCGTCAACCTCGGACGACTACCTGACCCCAGACCCCGCATTCTTTTTCTGTTCCTTCAGTCTTTCGATGCGCTACACCCAACCGTCCCACCTCAGCCAAACCCAGAGAAGAGCAAGAAAATACGCACCAGACGCCGCTCCTCTTTCCTCCTCGCCATCTCTGTCGCCTTGTCTTCCTTGGACATGCCCGCGCCCGACTTTGAAGGAATCGACTCTTGATCTGCCGGTAGCGGGGGCGGCGACGATATGGGAGTAGGCCTGGAGCTCGAGGCTGGCGACACAGCGGTACTGGGTTTACTATGCAGCATGCCGCTCGCTCTTCGTGTTTGGTGGTGGTGAGGTTGCGGTGTCAGCGCACGCGGAGCGGGCTGAGGTGAGCCCCACAAGGCCGACGTGGCCGTATTCGAGAGACTTGCTAGTGTGTCCATGGCGCCCCACTCATCTACAGCTGGAGAGGAGGGAAGCTTGTCATCGTCTCTTGCCGCAAAAGAACAAATCGACCTACCCCTCGGAGAACTCGGGCGCGATGTACCGAACCCAAGGTCGGCCGCCGAGGTAAACTTGGACGTCGTAACGGTAGGCGCACTCTCAAACGTACCTTGACAAGCACGAGCACACAAAAAATGAACGCACAGCATATTCTCGCAGAGAGAAAGACTTACTCCAATCGCCCTCGTCGGCGTTCACGTCCATTAAATCGTTGTTACTCCAGGTAGTATATCCACCTTCCTCGGCCGCGACCTGTTCAGCGAGCTGCACTGCAACTGCCTTTGCGTTCGTCTTATTTCCGCCCAGTTGGAGACCTTTGGGTTGTGCAAAACTGGTCGTGGAGCTCATTGGCGATCGGACATCTGTACCAGTACCAGCCAACGCAGAGCCGTTGGTGATAAGCGGCGTCGAGGTGTGCCCATCAGAGGTGCCCGCGATGGTGCTCTGCAAATCGCCCGGTGCAAGCTATGAAGCGCATTTTAAGAGAGAAAAAAAGAGGCAGCACGCTATAGATATTACCTTTCTCCCCAGAGAAGACATGGCCCATCCTGCAAGCGCTCCAGCAGCACCTGTAGCGGTGTTGACCAGACTTGCTTGCGTGAACCCTCCTGGAATAGGCAGGGTTGCATTCATATTCCCTTCGCCCTCGATTAAAGCAGTTTCGGGCTTACAACAGCAAACGATAATGAGCATATGGGATGGAAAGTAAGGTGAAGTTTACCATGGACGCTGCGTGTGTTTCCAAGCGCTTCATGAAGAGTTCCATCGTCTTGAAAGCCTGATCTCGCACGATTCTGGACGACCGTCAACCTAACACCAAGCAGCGACAAACTAGAGTCCTCACTTTTCTTTATCAAGCGTAGTTCCTACGACACTCGGAATGACCTTGGCGGCCACATCTTCAATGCTAAAGCATTCATTGGTTGCCGTAAACGCCACCAACCCTGCTACCCGTGCATGCAAAAAAGGGTCCTTGAGTGCTTTGGAGAACGCAGGGACAAGTACTTTTTGCTTGGTGTTGTAACCCAGGGTGGGTCCCAGTCGTCCAATCAGAATGCATGTGTTTGTTCTTATGGACGCTTCGGAGTCACTTTGAAGGCGTGCGAGATGCCGGAGAAGGTCGTTGTTGAGAATACGGTCACTGAGCTACACACACACGCTACTCAAAAGGACGAACAAACATAAAATCGTAAAACGTACCTTGGGGGAAAGAAGAATGATCGCACGTATCGTCGCTTCGCGAATGACAGGAACCGTATCCGTAAAGCCAGATTGCTAATCCATCTGCGATCAGCATAACACCAAAACACCCAAGGATGAGGGTTTCGCGTACGATATTGGGCCAGACTTTATCTACAACGGCTTTCTTGT
>JBBPKD010000223.1:0-29073 GCA_038089075.1 Singerocomus inundabilis
AATTATCGGACATCACTGGTTCTCTTTTATTGGCCATGTCTTCCAGTTTACTGTCATCTACAAAGATTGCCCAGTTGAGTAATTATGCATCTGCTACAGTTATTTGTATTGTCTGTCAATATTTCATTCTACACATATTACTTGTCAGTTGTCACAGTCACTACTGTCATATATGATTACTGTGAGTGATGCTTCTGTATCCATCATCCTTGTTTTAAAATAACAATTCCAAACCCACCTTGCAGTCCTAACCTTTTCAAAAGAGGTATTGTCTTGCTCTTCACAGCATACTGTATTTCCAGGCTGACAATATT
Source organism: Singerocomus inundabilis (assembly GCA_038089075.1). Lineage (NCBI taxonomy): Eukaryota > Fungi > Basidiomycota > Agaricomycetes > Boletales > Boletaceae > Singerocomus > Singerocomus inundabilis. The sequence continues at coordinate 315 of JBBPKD010000223.1, forward strand.
CAAAGATAGAGTATGCTTGGGTAATGTTGAAGCAATAGCATTCAGTAAATATTGAGCTCCTGACAGCCATATAATGTAGACCCTGGACATATGTTTCTACACTCTTTGTACTGGTATGTGATGGTTGAAAAGCATGCTTTTGACATGTCCTGCTTCAGATATACAGTGAGTGAATAAACTGTTGCAATATTTGACCTCAATTTAATACATGAAGCATATTGCAATTATATGTGGGAATTGTGCTTAGTGTTGTTATGATATGGGATTTTACCTTAGAATCCCATGACTTTCCTTTTCCCTGATCACATGACCTCTTCATCCCTTCACACATCATGCCTTCACCTTATCACATGATCACATCTCTTCACCTCTTCACCCCTTCATGATATCACTGATCACTCTTACCTCTTGATCATCACCTACAGGCTACCATGCCTTCTTCATATCTGCCATCCCTGATCGATTGGTCATGACCCTACAGAACCCTTGATGGGATCTCTGCCATGATCACTCCCTTGATCATCACATCTTGTGATTGATCTTCCATTTCCTTGCTTCTACCATGAGATACACTTCTGACCTTCCTAACCTTATGGCTTATCTTGTGTTTGCTTCGAGGCCAGCATTATCACTGCCTCATGGACTATTATGATACAACCCTTTACCCATTAATTACTGTATACCCTAGACAACATCACAGCTTGGTCTGTGCACGATCCTGTAATGTATATAAGGGGTTGTGAGTTGGCTGGTGTCCCCCCAGCCTAATCCACTTGTTAACCTCCTACCCTGCCTGCAAAAATGGCCTAGTAAGCGCTCTGACTCGTAGTTGGTTGACTATTCACCTACTCACCAGCAATGGTGCCTAGGAGTGAGGTCCCTGGAGATAAAGCCAACCCCACTCTCCTCTCCAGCCAGCCAGAAGTATCAACTTGTATCCCAGGAAGACTATGACACAAGATCATCCAGTATGTCGCACACTTGCTTTATTATTTAATCAGATTATCCAGAGGAGGCATGATGCTTTACCAGGTGGTTTCTGCCAGATAACCATGTGATTACCCAAGGGTACAGATGTTACCTGACCACGATTATGCCTGCAGATAGCTGCAAGTATTAGGATGAAGACAGGAGCTCGTTGCAATAGTACAATGCTCACTATAGCAATGCAATAGTTCACTAGGAGTTCTTAGGTGGAAGCCAGTCCTGCCATCAATCCTTTCCTTATCCCAATTCCCCCATACCTGCTGTCCAGCACTCTTCCTCCCAACTTCTTGGTTTAGCCCTGTAGTATCAATGCCAGGTCGCCCAACAGGACCACAGAGTTAGGTTTGGCAGTGTAGCTCCCTTGTGTTCACAACAAGTGTTGATGAGATGAATTATTATACATACTCTTGGCTACAACATTGCCCCCTAGGTCATGTCATTCCACTCAGGGTGTTGCGACTGCAAAGGAGAAACACTGCCTAACCTAGAACTCCGTGGTTCTGTTGGGCGACTTGGCATCTTGCTATGGGGACTAAACCTAGAATGTTGGGGATAGGGGTGCTGGACAGCAGGAAAGGGGGTGCAGATAGAAGAGGGGGCAGACGTCAGGACTGGCTTCCACTATTGAACTCCTAGTGTACTGTTGCAACGCTATAGTAGCGATCATACTTTTGCAACGATGCTCTGTCTTCATCCTAATACTGGCATCTGTATGACAGCATAATTGTGATCAGGCAAACCTATGCTCTTGGATAATCGCGTAGTAATCTGGAGGGAACTACCCTGTAAGCCGCTATGGCTCCTAGCCCATCCTGGGCTCTGTAGACTGGTTAAATAAGATACAACGAATGAATTGTGTACTGGAAGTCTGGTAACTGGAGATCTTCTCTGGGATACGAGTTTGCTGGCTGGCTGGACTGGGAGAGGTGGAGGTTGGCTTTATCTCCAGCTAACCTCACTCCTGGGCACCATTGCTGGCAGGCAGGCGAATAGTCAGTGTCTACAAGTCAGAGCTCACACTAGGCCATCTTGGTAGGCAGGGTAGGGAGGTAACAAGTGGATTAGGCTGGGGAGACACCAGCCAACTCATAACCCCTTATATACTGTACAAAGGGGAGCACAGACCAAGCTGTGCTGTAGTCTAGGGTATAGGGAATTACTGAGTATAGTACTAAGGTATAGGGTTATGTCCGTGAGGTAGTGGTGAGGCTAACCTCAAAGAAAACACAAGGTAAGGCATGAGGTTGAGAAGGTCAGAAGTGTACCTCATGCTAGAATGTGACATGGACGATCGAACACAAGGTGCGAACGATCAGGAAGGTAATTGTGGCAGAGATCGATCAACGATTCTGCAGGGTTCATGATAGAAGTCATGACCGATCGATCAGGGAAGGGAGATGAGGAGAAGGCATGGAAGCCTGTAGGTATGATCGAGGGTTAGGGGATGATCGGTGATGTCATGAGGGTCGTGATGTCATGAAGGGTGTGAAGAGGTGAAATGTGAAAGTGTGAATCAGTGATGGGGTGAGGGCGTGAAAGTGTGAAGGGATGGAGTGGTCACAAGATTCAGGGGGAGTGGTCGTAACATTCACAACATCCATCCCAGCCAGTGAGGGAATATGTGAAGAACAAGTTGAAATCTGTTGTGAGCGCAAGTGAGCTACACTGCCTAACCTAAACCACCAGGTTTCGTCAGACGACCTGGAATTCTCGTTACAGGGCTTGAACCAAAGTGTTGAATAAAAGAGTGCTGGACAGCAGGTATGGGGGTGCAGATATGATGAGAGGACTGTCGTCGGTACTGGCTTCCTCTATTGAACTCCTAGCAGACTATTGCACTGCTATAGTAGCAATCGTACTCTTGCAATGATGCTCTGTCTTCATCCTAATACTGGCACCTATGTGACAGCATAATTGTGGTCGGGTAAACTATACCCTTGGGTAATTGCGTAGTTGTCTGGAGGGAACTACCCTGTATGGCGCGATGCTGCCAAGCCACGAAGGCTTCTGGAATAATTTAGTAAACATGAACGAGTGTGTTATGTACTGGCAATGACTGGGAAGTGTCTTGACCTGGGATATGAGTTGGAACTGGCTGGCTAGACTGGTGTAAGGAACTAATGTTCCTTATAGTGGTATAGGCCTATTTTATCATCTGGGTACCCAGTCCAGGTCATTCCCACTTGCCCCCCTTCACAGCCATGTGTCCAGCATACATCTGGACCGGTCCAACACATCCGGACTGGTGCAATACATCCAGATTGATGGAACTTGACCATGCAACCATAGTCCATGTCCCTAAGAAGTCCCCTGTCTAGTAAATCTTTCAGTGAGTGACCCCTTTTGTTTCCCCTGACTTATAACTATGCTACATACATCCGGACCACCAGTATGTATGTCCAGTTCTACTACATTTCATTTACCGGTTACTTTATACGCTTTTTATACATCTTTTTCACCAATGTTTATTGCATTTGTGTCTGGACACTTTTTATTACCTATGCATCGGTCACTACATTGCTTACATAAGTCCCGGGTGTGCCCGGACTATAAACGGGTGTATGTACACTCAATAGAAAGTTCCTTTTTTTGACCAAGAAACAAAGAAACCGTCAGATCTGCATCTGGTATTCCATTTCTCAAGTCCTAGTCATTAAAACCTACGTCCGGACACTCCTTTCGCACCATTCTTTCATCCAGACACTTTGCACTAGCACCTACTGCCTATAGAGCTTAGGAGTAGATGTTCAGTACCATCCATTAGAAGGGAAAGTAAGTCTGGACATTCACCTCTCTTTTTCTACTCTTCTTGAATCCCTTTGGGACGAGCCTATCGTTCCCTTCACCCTTACTACTAACTCTCCTTGTACACACCAAGGGGATATTTTGTTTTACACTGGGAAAGAGGGAGGTTGGCTTTATCTCCAGATAACCTCACTCCTGGGCACCATTGCTGGCAGGCAGGTGAATAGTCATTGACTACTTGTAGGGTACTTCACTAGGCCACCAATAAAGGCAGGGTAGGAGAGGTAACAAGTGGATTAGGCTGAGGGGACACCAGCCATTTCATAACCCCTTATATATGGTTATAGGAAGTGCACAGACCAAGCTGTGACTGTATCTAGGGTATAGGGTATTACTGTATATAGAACTAAGGTAAAGGGTTAAGTCCGTGAGGCAGTGGTGAGGCTGGCCTTGAAGGAAACACAAGGTAAGGCAATGAGGAATGGAAGTTCAGAAGTGAACCTTATTGCAAGAAGATGGAAATGGAGATCGATCACAAGATGTGAAAGATCTAGGAGTGTGATCGTGGCAGAGATCCATCTAGGATCTTGCAGGGTCATAAGAGTGATTATACCGATCAAATGGTATGTCAGAGATAAGGAAGGTGTGTAGGCCTGTAGGTGATGATCGGAGGATAATGTGATCAGTGTGAAGTCGTGAAAGAGTGAAGAGAGTGAAAATGTGAAAATGTGACAGGGTAGAGAGTGATAATGTGAAGGGGCAGAGGGGTCACATGATCAGGGAAAAAGAATGGTCATTATATTCGTAAGTTCACAACAAAATCACATACAAAAAGGCAGTTTTGAGTAATTGATCCCTTCTGATTGCACATAGTAGTATGCAAATCTAATGGTGCAAATGCATGGATATGTGTGCCATCAACAGCTCCAATATAGTTATGAAAGAATCAAAAATGTGGGTCATTGATGATAACTGTCGAGATGGGAGTATGGGCTGTTGGGAAATGGACTTGTGATGTATAAAATGGCGGGCTAAAGAAGAAATAGAGCATTTGTTTAAAGTATCTAGAACAAGCAATTTTTATAAGCAAAGTGGAATAGAGATGGGTTACAAACCTTGTGATTGTTCCAGTGGAATGCTGGAATTGCTTAGCAACATATCTAGTTGATAATCCAGTGACACATGTGTATAGAAAGATGCCAAGCTGCTGCTCGAGTGATATTCCCTTTGGGGATATTGCTGCATGTCCATGATGCTTCAACATACGAACCAGTGCTTCAAAAACATCATGTTGTACACCAAGACAATGTCGGATTTGATCTGGGTGGCCATTTATCAACTCTATCATCCATGCTTCACCAGTTAGAATTGAGGTATGGTATGGAATAGGTTCTGTTTGTCCAGGTAGTAATAACAGTTGGTAGTAATGTGCCAACTGAGCAACAATGATCAATATGAGAGTAACAAGATGATGACGACGGTCATGAAGCCTTTGTGCTTCAATATCCATTATGATAAGGAGATATACTTCGCCTATACATTTTATCACAGGCCTTGTGACGCGTGACCAATGCTACCCGAAGTAGGCAGCTTCGCTTAGTCCAAATTTTTGCAAGTTTTTGCAATGTGAACAGGCCGTTAGACTCCACGTGGGTTAGCCTGAGGTTAGTCGGGCCTTCTTTTCTCCCACCTGGACGCCGATCGCCGCCGGCCTTGCAGTGGGTCCATTACCGAGCCAGGCTGAGCGAGACGCCAAGAGTTATGATGGAGAGGCACAGTGCTCGGAATGCACCTTTGTGGTGTCCACGCTACTAGTGATGACAGTGGAAGAGGCTGTCGTACCTACCCGTTCCGCAACGCGGAGGTTGACCATGTCGGGCTTGATCGACGCTCCTGATTCATTTGGCGTCAAAAGGATCGCCCAATCTTCTTTCAGCAGTGAAAAAGGGCTCAGTGCACAGGACCCGATCATTGCCAGTTGACCCAGGTACTGAACTGCACGAGCTCCATTTCTGGGTGACATACTGAATGTTGTGCCTGGTGTCAAAGTCAAATCAAGATCCGGGTCCCGTTTCATGATGGACCCTGGTTGATAGGTTAGCATGACACAGGAGAGTCGAACAATCCACCTGTTGACTCCTGACTGCGCCTGTCAGGTACCCGTCTCCGAGGATGAGGCATCCGGGTCTCAGAGTCGTGTACAGTACGCGCACTACGGTGGAAAAGTGAGGTGGTGGGTAGCCTGGTACCAGTTCTTAGCCCCTCGTCAGGTGGGCTTAAAACTCGCTACTCCAATCAACAAAAGGATTCAGAGAGTTGGCAACCGGAACAGAGTCTACGGGAGAGACGATACAGATACATGTGACCCAACAAGAGGCTGGTGGTGTTTAGTTAGTGTAAAAGCGAGCGGGAGATAAGGACCCAGGGCTTATTAATGTGAAAGCTGACAATGAGGTGTGCTCCCACAAGCCAGCCGGTTAAGCAGGGCTCCTTCAGTTTTGGATGCCCACTGATACTTTCCCGTTCTGTGCGTACCACCATGGTACCAGCCACGGAGGATTGTACTTGGATCATCTCGCAGTTGAAGGGTCTGACTACCAACACCAACTTCTCGTGCCTCAAGGGACTTCAACACGCCAACATTCTAGATAGGATGAATATAAATCGTATGCACAAATCGATCGAGATCCGCTCAAGTCTTCAACGACTATAATGACGCCTTTCCACGAGGATCGAACGGCAACAGCAACGCAATAAGTCCCGCTCCAATGAATATCGCACCAGCCACCCAGATCGGCACGGACGTGTTCAAATTGGCGTACAATGCAATGATGGGCGCCTATTCCAAGAGCCAAATCAGTTTCAAATGCAACATGGCGTTTCTCGGTGCGCTAAACAAACCCAAGCTACTTACCATGATACCAAACACACGATTCGCACTCGCAACAATGGCATTTCCGGTCCCTCGATCCTTCGTAGGGAATAACTCGGGTGATACCGCATACAATACACCATACATCACGTTGCTCGTGAAGCTGTATGCGCAATTCCATCCAAGGAGTGCATTCGAAGTTCGCGCCGTTGTCGACGCAAGAATAAACACACCAGTGAGGACTTGGAGTGACAGGGTCAATCCCTTGCCACAAGACAATCAAGATGACACATACTCGTAAATATGGAAAGGGTGCCACGGCGTCCAAGGAACGGTAGTTCGACGCAGTACCCTGCCATAAGGGCACCCGGAACACCGATCACACTCAGGATGATTTGCTAGCATCAATGTCAGTATCCCTGACAAGCCTTGCGATTGGGTAACTGACGTTTCGGTACGTGATGTACACAGAACCATCACCAAAGTCGGCTCCTCTGGTTTGAAGGCTAGCGAGAAAGTGTGAGGGATGCTCCGTTTGAGAAAAGGGCGATAACATACTAGAACGTGACGAAGCCATTGTACCTAAAACGAGACTGAGTGTCGGGCATGTTATGAACGGACTGTACTTACAATGGGAAGGCGAGACCAATAAGTGCTGGATTGACGACCCAATGTCAATCAGTGTGGTCACGACGGCAGAACAAAGTAGCCTTACCCCACAAAACAATCAGTAAGCTAGTCGAGTATGCCAGCTTCCGAGTCGCAAACAAGGGTTTGACATGACCCGCGTCAAATATCGCAAGTTTTCTCCTCACAGCAGCAACCGCCGACACTTCCATATGGACTTCCTTCACCGACGGTCCTTTTCCAAATTTCTCGGCGCCTTTGAGGTGCTGCACGGTGAGATAGCTCGTCTTGCCATTGTAAGCTGCCACTTTGTGAATGACTTCAACTGCCGCTTCGTCCCTGCCACGACCCATGAGGTACTTGGGACTTTCGTAGAGATTGAATACAAAGAATCGGATGACCCAGAGGAGTAACATGAGACCACCCATGGCATAGAGGAAGTACCGCCAGCCTTCATTAGAAGATCTAGGGCACGGAGCCGGGGGACCCGAGCACGAAAAATTGGCAAGGAGTGGCCAAGCGACCTATTCAAATAGCTTACAGCAGATTGGCACAGAGGCGATACTTTGACGTACCAGACTTCCTAGTAGCTGTCCAAAAGCCCACCAGATAGAGAGTATAGTGAGCAGGTATTGATGAGAAGCGGGAATAAACTCTGGTACCAAAGGTTGGTACAGGCGCAAAATGAAGGTGATAAACGAACCGAGAAACACTGCAGAGTCCACCGGCAAATTGCCGCCGACGCCGATAGACCAGACTGGGGCAAGCGAACAGAGAGCGACATAGTTTGGTGAGGCTCCAGCTGCTGTTGCGAACACGCCTGCGATGAGAAGAGTGAGGTTAAATGCCCACCTGTGCAAAAATTAGACGACCATCCCACACAGCGACGCGATGTGCCTCACCGGCGGCCCCAGACGTCTGATGAGACACCCCAAAAGGCAGCGCCAACGAGGAGTCCAATGTTCTGTGCAAGCTTGAGGAATGGCCCCTCCACGCCGAATTCGTTGACGACAGGATCAAGGATCAGACCCGTAACGATCTAGAGTGTGAAATGACGGTTATCAGTAAATGTCGTTGCCACGGTGTCAAGCTGTACCCACCGGCCAAAGGTTATCACTAGTTACCCGGATGTATCAGCGATCGAGATCGACGACAGACCAGCGTACTCACGATAGCCAGCCAAAGCCAGCAACGACAAAAAGGAACCACTAGACTCGTGTTAGGGAGATGGCAGGGTGTGCACGTGGAGAAAGGAGGGACTCGCTTGGTACTTTCCCATTCCGATGTCCTGCAGTGCATCGTTGAGAATCCGCGCCTTGGATTGGTAGACCGGATCGAGGGCAGGTTCGCCATAGACGTCCTGGGTTTCCGCTCGGAAATTGTATTTCTCATCCTCATGCTCGAGTGAGGACATGGTCGTAGGGAAGAGGGAGGAATCAGATGGTTCCAGCGTCTAGAGATAATGCCGTCATTTATAGCGAGCAGCGGCGTGCTGTAGAGACAGTGGCTCGGCTGATATCGATAACGTGATCAACAGCGCTCTGAAGATGCGGGTACCTGTGAGTATTCAGAGAAGCCCATTCCGATGTTGTGCCAAGGCTGTTCTTCAACGTTTCGGCCTCCTCAATATTCGCAGAGTTTGGGTGACTCCACTACACGAGTGGACAACATCCGTAAGGTGACCGTGTCGACCCGATCTGCATGGTTCAAGTGAACGTGTGAAACGCAAGGCGGTGTGAGCCCCGTTTCCAGTGTTTCAGCTAGCACCGTTCTACATACACCGTAACACTCAAATGACACAACGCATCGTGGAGACATGTCATCCAGAAATAAATGACCAAGTATCATTCAACCCCATCCTCGTAGGATAACAAATACAATATCAGCCAACCGTTTGCAACCGTGGTACTTACTATAAACGATAGGGCATGAGCAGTGCCACAGTTTGGGGTACGGTTAGATTGACGGGGCAAGTCAGCCAAGTTAGATTATCTCACTAATAGCACGGCACACAGGACTGTAACGTACTTATGGTACCAACGCAAACCACAGGACGTTGTGCCGTACGCGCGATCACAATATTTCTACCACATCAGCATGGATATCCCGGGCAAAGTTGATCCGTCGTTCAAGTTCTGGAATAACGATCTCGTGCTCAGCAGCGACTCGCTTAAATTCCCCATCGGCTTGTTGCTGGAGTAACAGCGCACTGAACGGCTGCCGCAGACGAACAACCAGCCGTAGCGCCCGAACGTTATCATCCATCTTGGCGGCGGGTACAGCTTGCAACGGCGAAGAGGGCAACGAACCCGGATCAGAATCGGACTCTTCGTCGTCCGATGTGCCTTCCCAAGTGAACCCGTCAAGTGGGTCACGCAAATCGCGGATCCACGGGTGTACAAAAACGAGCTTGCGTGGCTCTGTCAACGGGAGCCTATCTGATGTCTGGAATTCTACGTAGCCAACACCTGATACTCGGGCACGGTAGCGATGTTCTTGTCCACTTCCAAAGTCTTGTACGCCAAGCCGTTTGACCGGGAACATGACGCATGGGAGGTGTAGTCGGCGATTGGCAAAGCGGGCAGGTGGTAAACGAGTGATTCGGTCATGGATTACTATGGCCTCCTCCTGAGATAGGGTAGTTCGTAATGTCTCAATCTGCGCATTCATTTCAGCGTCTTCGATAGCAAGCGAAACATGTGGCGTTTGACTGTAGACAGCAAGGGTGGCAGGAAGGCAGCTGTTATATGACGACGACTTGCCCGCCCAGGCAAGCACTCGCACTTCGCCTGAACGAGCTACGATCTCCTCCAGCAAATGGCCCAACGCGGCCTCCCCTTCTCCGTAGTGTGGCCGGATATCACTTTTGAAAATACCAATCAACGAATATGCGACGTCTTCTTCTACCGTCGCGTGGCGTGTTGATGCTAGTCGCAGCTTTTCTTGAATGCTAAGGTCGTCCGGACAGAAAGTGACGATGGTTTTGTGGGTGACACCAATAGCATCTGCGACTTCCTGCATGATCTCAGGGGATTCCTTGTGGTTTACGCGGGTGTCGCCGAAGTATGGCTTCCACTCGCCGTCGTAGAATCGGATCACCTTTGGTACAAGCAGTTCTTGAACTGTCCAAGCCCGCGTCATCCAGATGTCGTCAGTCAGATCTCCAAGAGTCGACGGAGAGGCTACGCTCGCAAGGAGGACAAACGTGGCTGCAGACGCTTCATACCACTTGTACATCATCGTGAGCGATTGGATCAATACCGTGCTGACCGTGCGATCGATGCAACACGTGTCACTCCATGCCCACCGATATCCATCCTCCCGCACCACTTCACAGAACTTTTGCAATTTCTTGTTTAGTGGCGATGAATCTAGCCTCCAGACTGAGATGGCAGCATTGACGTCCTGGAATAAAGGTTCCTTCCCTGCCCAGACGTGCGAGAACGTCACATATTGGAAATATTTCGCCACTACTCGTTGAATTCGTCCATTGTCCAATTCCTCCGTCATGGAGGAAACCAGCTCTTTAAACTGGGACTCCGACTTGAATGTACGTATTCGTTCCGGCCCGTCGCACAGATGACCACTCTCGACGTCAATGAGGACGAGTGGGCATACCCTGAAGATCCCGCGAACAGTGTTTTCAATGGTTGTCTCTGATAAGGATGGCGAAACATATTTATTTCTCAGTTCTACGCATCTACGTCAGCCTATAACCTTCACGCTAGTCAGGATACACTTACGACGGGTACCATCATCAAGAGACCCCTCGATAAGGGAAAGCATACAGGTGAACGCATCGATTGCCTCATCATAGCGCTGTGCACCATGCAATGCTGTATGCCTTCTTTCATATCCCCATGGATCTGATGGGTCTGCTTTGATTGCCTGAGTCGGATTCGAATGGGTTGACGATCATCAAACACCAAGGAGGATGTAGCCATACCTCATCTGCATCCCTCAGTGCGTCCTCCCATAACCTCAGTATTGCTCGAGCATTGCTTCGCTTAACAAGGAGTCCCGCGCGGTTGGGCGGATTCAAGGACAATGCAGTAGTATATCGTGCGATCGCTTCCTTGGGATTCTTCGATTGAATTGCCGCATCACCACTGTATTCGAGTGTTGTGAGACACTTTTGGATGAGATCTGACATAGAACAGTCAATTTGCATCAGTATAGACTGGTCGTGATCAGGCTTACCTGGGTCCCAGTCTGCAGTCACCTCACTTGTCAGGGCCTCCTCACCGAGGGTTTCAACCATCGTGGAAAAGGGATCTTCCATTTCAGTATGGCCAACGGCATGCATGGCTTTGAACAGCTGTAGCTGGATCGCAAGCGCAAGTCTACCGAAGTCCCATCCGAATATCTTTCAAGGAGCGTTGGTGTGCTTAGAGAAGTCAAAACAAGATAACTTACTAGTGAGATGATTACCAAGTGAGGACCCTGTTGGAATGGAACGGCTTCTTGTGCACGCTCGAAGAACTCTATGGCACGTTCGTTGTCTCCTTTTCTCATCGACGCGCTTCCGACTACAAGGCACATATAAGCCTGTAAAACACCTTGTCAACCTTGCTCGATTATCTATACCCCATTGTGTGCTTACCCGGACAGTGAGGTATAGTGACTGGTCATCTACAATATCAATTAGGTCATCTACACGTGAAATGGCTTCATCATATTTTCCGCATTCAAACAGGAGAATGGCCTGAAGAAAAGGAAGTTTCAGCAAAAGGGACGACGAGAGTAACTGGCACACACCTTGATTAGCAAAAGATATCTGTTTTCGGTCGTTGGGAGACCCTCAGCGAACACGAGGTCAAAAAGACGCATCGCCATCACGTGTTCTCCGTCGCGGACGCGGCCCACCGCGTTTGCAATATGGCCAATCACCGATGACTGAATCTCAATGGACTTGCGTATAATCGTTAGCATCACCACAGGACAATAGAGGACCCAAGTTTACCTTTTTGGCATCGTCTATGGCCGTGTCCCATTGTTTCAGACGTATCCGTGCAAGTGCACGATGAGCGAGGGCGCGTGCATTGTGAAAAGAATTGAAGGGATGCACGACTTCTTCTGTTAGGAGTTCCTCGACACGAGTCATGTTACCCTCCGTCCACGAGGTGAATGTTACGTCACTGATACACATGAGAGGTAACTGCGCAGCTGTGAATGCGGACAAAGGTACATCAACAAGGGATTGATGCCCAGGAATTTACACACTCACAGCGCGATCATAGGTAGGAAGAGGTCACGATACATTAGATCCGACAGCTCCACCAAGTGTGACTACTTACGTTCACCGTAAAGTACGAGCTCGGAAGGAGATCACGCAGACTTCGGAGGATAATCTTTCCGTTCTCTTCGCCGGTCGCAATGCGATAGTCACTTGGGGAAATCGAAACGGACCAGATTATGTCTGCATGCTTGATAACAGTTCCGATTTGTTTATGCGTAGAGGCATCCCAAAAAGACAACGAGTTATACGCGGTGACGACAATAAACTTTTGATTGCGCGACAAGACGATGGAGGTGGGGTATCCTTGACTGTGAATAGACCATTTACTGAGCAGCGTTCCCGAGGACGTATCGAAACACTTGATTTCACCATACGAGGCAGCAAAAAGTTGACGACCATCCGCCGACCAGGCGAGCGGAGAGAGTGGACAAGTCTGTACAGAGAACGGGATGTCGAACAGTTGCTGGCCGCTGTCACTGCTATATATGCGGATTGACTCCGCGCTTGGGTTTTTGTACGTCGCTGTGGCGATACGGTCGCCGTTTGGAGAGAACCGTACCGTCACTACGACACTGTTGTGTCGCAGCGGTCCAACGAGCCGTTCCCCCGATGTCATGCTCCAGATGAACACGAGCATGTCATACGACGATGTGGCGAATCTCCTGGAATCAGGGGAGATATCAACTGAGAGTACAGTGTTCGTATGATCGTGGATGTCCAAGACCTTTTCGCGGGTCTGAGCATCCCACACGCCCACCCTCGCTTTACCATTGTTGGTATTTGGAAACCTGAGTCCACATACGAGCCGTTTACGATCTGGGGATATTGCTGCTGCATAAATCTCTGCACCAACTTCAGCTTGAATTGCATCCCCGACTTCGTGTCCGTCATCGACTTGCCATCGCCGAATGGATCCTTCAGTGCCGCCGCTTATTACTTGCTTGCCGTCCTCGATGAAGGCGATCGAGTATATCTTGGGTTGGCTGTTGATTTCAACTGTTCTTAAGCCATCTGAAAAGTTGGCGGGTGGTCATTATTGCAGTAACCTCCAACGAGCACTCGCACCTGTTCCCCTGGACTGCATAATGAACCACACCCCGTCCGACGTACAGGCAAGGGAGCACTAGGAGGGATGTACAGAGGTCGAGATATCGATCAAACTTTGAAGCTATTCATCCGGATCAGTCACATGACGCATACCTGTGCCTAATCATAGTAGTCCCACCCCTTGCCAACTTAGTGGCCGTAGAAAAATACGATAGCACTCTAGTATAGATCACTGGTCCGTCAATAAGTAGAAACCATTCTATTCTCCTACCCATCCTTCGCTTCGTAGCATTACGTGCGACTCTTAACTTACCCGTCCATCATTGTACCTTTTTCTCTCCCGCGGCTACCTCTGCCATCCTCGCCTCCTCCCTCCGTCTCGCCTCCCTCCGTTCCCGTCCACGCGTGATCAACGGCTTGGGCTCCAAGTCTGCAAACATATGTTTACAGATCTTTTCAATCACCCAACATCCCGCAAAATCAGCAATCATCATGCCCGTCAATTTCACCTTGAACTGTGCGTGTATAAATAGGATCAGTCAAATTGTTCCCTTGGTGAACAGACCAAAGCACAAAAGACGTACCAAAGTATCCATCTCGACAATTTGGAGCCACCGGTTTAGCTCAGGGAAGAAATCCGTCGAACCTGAGAACGCCACCGCACTTGCCCCGACGAGGCCCCAAAATAATTTGGAGTTTTCACGGATTCCTTCACGGAAGGGTCGACCTTGGAAGTTGATCGCAAATGTGGAAACTTGTTGAGAGAGACCCAAGAGATATATGGCTGTGTTCAAGAGACTCGGTTCGAATTTGGCATCAAGATCAATGACACCCGGTCTGTGGCAACAAATGGTGCTTGTCAGGCATAACGTTAGGAAAACATAGAGGAGTAACTCACGGTTCGTAAAAGTGGGCCAAGTTCGTGATATACACAAGCGAGACGATGTGCAACGCAAATTGGATCAGGACGGACAGCAACACGTAGAAATTGAATATATTGCCCAATGGTCGTTCACGCGAAAGCTTTTCAACTGGCTATACGACATAACGCACGTCAACCAAACGTCAGAAAGAAGGTACAGACACCGTACCTGCGCACGGGAGATGCACAAGAAGCAGACCGACATCAACATCCCGCTGATAGTCACCTGGTAATCTCCAAATTTGATGCCGTCTAGATATTGTACACTCAAGCTGTATGCGGTGATGAGACAGTTCAGTGCCAAAATCTTGTACATCTGGATCGTTGCAACCAGCGTACAGCGACCTTGCCTGATGATATGGGTGACTACAGGATTGAGTTAATGTAGTGGCAAGTGGAAGAGACTCACTGGCCGCAACATGCGAGAGCTTAGAGGTAAATGGAGCAGCACACGATGCGTCTCCAAGCTTGATCTGAGGAACCTCTTCTTCGCTGTCCATATTGGCTAACGCGTCCGTGATCGACGCCATGTCAAACTACACAACGGTCAGTGAGGCTAACCATCAAAGTTTTACTAAGGGCCGACCTTCTCCATTGAATTTCTCTGTCTCGCAACCTGCAAGTTGGCTGCAGCCTTTTTCTGCGCCTCGACGACATCTGGATACAGGTGTGCAATGGCAGGTGGTACAGGTGGAGGCGGTTGACCAAAGCGTGCAGAGATTTTGAGCTGACTCTCGTACACTTTCTTGATTCGTTCCATCTTCTGGTGCTCGGCAATCTTTTGTAGGTCCTCAGGAGAGCCATCCAAGAGTGCAACGCCGATATGAGCCTGTTTGAGGGCACCAACATCATTTGTACCATCGCCAGCCATTAATGTGACATATCCAAGAGTTTTCAAGCTGGTGAGGATGAACTCTTTCTGAGAGGGAGAAACACGGGCGTAGACCCAGGTGTTCTGTACGAGATCACTCCAGCTAGGCAAAGACTGGAACTGCTTCATGGCAGCACCGGTAATACAGACGTCGTATTCGTCAAAGAGCGATCTGTCAAGTGGCTTGGAAGGGTCAACTGAGATAATCTTGCTCTCGTCCACAGTGCGCCAGCAAAGGTCTGCGATAAGATAAAACAACTAGGAAGGGTAAACTCTATCGAAAGAGAAGTCGACATACCAGCTTCATGAGCAGCATTCTCCTTCAAGTCCAAGATAAGTACATCCCTATCCACGATCTCAACATCACGTGCGACATGTGCAGCCGTCAACGGATTATCTCCTGTGATCATAATGCACTAATCCGCAGCTAAAGGTACCGATTATAATCAACAGAAGTCAATAATACATACACGGTGTGATGAATCAGCCAACATTTTGAGGGTTGCTACAGCGTCAGCTTTCAACGGACAATGGAAAACGAGGAATCCGGCAAAGATGAGGTTGCTTTCGACTTCCTCTCGGTGAAGCTTATTGATCTACAAAACATGTTGAGATCGAGAAACGAAGTTCGCCAACATAAAGATGGTACCTTGTCGATAGACATCGAGTCCATCTCTTTCGTGCCAAGGGCAAGCACACGGCTACCTCGTCTCGTATACCATTTGAATGTTTCGTCATACCATTCAGGTATGTGTGCTAGCATACGCTTGATTGTCTCAGGAGCACCTTTAACAGCGACAAGAGCCTTGCCCGAGGGAAGGGTGGATACGGTGGACATGCGTTTGAGGGCAGAAGAGAATTGGAAACGACGGCGGATATAAATTCGTGATGCATTGGGAGCCTTGCCTGAGGCAGGAGCAACGGAATCGCCTGTATGCTGCAGGTTAGATCAAATACATGCACTATGCCACGCTAAAAGACAAACCCTGCGAAATTTGCCACTCCAGCGCTTCAAGGGTCGTTTTTTCCATGGGGTCGCCGACGATAACACCATCATCCAAACGAACCAACGCGTGTGCTGCGGCGAGACAGAGGGTGGTTTGCTTGCCACAGTCTTTCACATCAACAAGTCTCAACTTGTCGAAGTCGCTACTGATTGTCAGCGGACTACACCAACAAGCCTAAGAAACCTCACTCAATGCCTACAACGCCCTCAAGAACCAGATTTTCTGCAGTAATTGTGCCTGTCTTGTCAAAACAACATACATCAACCCTCCCAGCAAAAGGAATGCGGAATGGTTCTGTGCAGAAGATGGCTGCCAACTTGTTTAGCCTAATTCGTTTTTCAAAGGAGTCAACTCACCAAATTTGGACAGTGCTACAAGCGAGGCATTGACCGCAAGTGAAAGTTCCATAGGTAACTCTGGTGGCACAACACTAGTGATGATCAAGACACAGTCAAGCAATAATTTTGATTTCTTGAGACCTCTCTCGATACCTATTCAGCCAAAATATGAGCATCGAAGCTGAATCATAAATCGAATTATGAACTACCTTTCACCCAGACATACCAACTCGCAGCAATGGCGAAGATGAGCAAGAACCCGATGAACAAGAACGATTCCAAATTATTTGCAGAAATCCGCTCAGTAGAGAAGATCATCGTCCGGACCAGTTGACCTTGTGCTGTGCCAAAGCCAGTGCGCAATACGATGCCGAGACATCCACCATCAGGAGTTCCTGCTGAGGTTTGTCCTTGACCTAGGAGCAACGTAGGGACACAAAGTGCAGTCAAGCAAAGGAGTACTCACTTGTAGGGCTAGCCTGCAGTACTTTTGTCCCGCTAAATAAGACTTCATTCTTGTGCACGCCATCAACATCGATTTTGTCTGAGGTATCCAGAAGCTGGATAGACTCTTTGAGAAGCGGTGTCGATTCACCAGATAACATAGCCTCGTTGACGATACAGGTACCATGGACCAAGAGAATGTCAGCGGGGACAACAGTTTCCGACTGTAAACGAGCTGTATATAGTAATTCCTTAGATATTAAATATGAGAAGTTGACGGAGCACACTTACCGACCGAAACAACGTCCCCAGGGAGCAGCTCATCTGTCTGCACAGTCATCCATTTGAAGTCACGAAGACACTGGATAGGATACGGCGCAACCGACATTGTTCTAAATTCAGTCAGTGTTCGGAGCCGCTGTACCAGGTTCATGAGCACAAATGAGGAAGCGCATCCGAGTCAGCGCACCTGCCAAACCACAGTACACTCGAACATCACCAACATGAATAGAGTGAAAATACTGTAATACCAGTACTCGTCCAAGCACCACAAGGCCACACAAAAGATCTGGAATACAAAGAACGGCGCAGTTGCGTGTTCACCAAAGAGTTCAGCGAAAGAAGGAATCGGGATATTGAATTCGTTTTTGCCATACAAGGATTTAAGGGGATCTATCTCCTTTGTCGCGAGGCCAGGAGGAGCGAGGAAGTCTGAAAGTGGAGGACGACTGGTGCACGGATATGGGAGGCGGGTGAAAACCAAGGGTGCCAGTTTTGCTACGACATATGTATCCCGCTGGTAGTTGAAGGTATATGACATCGGCTGGGAAGGGATCCTCTTGACTAGTGGTACGATTTCACCCTGGCCGCGATGCTGATGAGGAACAAGACGAACACAGTCGGCGTCTTCAATCGAGGAGGCCTTTGAGAAGAATAACATGTCAAAAGTCAGGGGATTTACAGAGTATAATATACAAGGGGTCATACCGTGCGTGTTGTTATCCAAGCCTTTGCACCCGCGCTCCAACGCGTTACGAGGAAGCTGAGAGCATGACCTGCGCCAAGTGAGACGCAAGCAAGGAAAGTCCACTCTTCGCTCTTTATCCAGTCATCATACCTTACGTAGTATGCATAGGCAAGTAATGGATAGAGTGAAAGAAATGGAAGAGCATAGATATGTGTATACCACGGGAGGGCAACGTGCAAACTTGCTCCTGCAATTTCGGACGACTGTACGTGAACAGATACCCTGATAGAGGATGTCAATGAAGAAGTGGGATACACAGAGAACAATGGCGCACATATCGTATACTCTAGTGGGGTGTCGTGTCCCGGAGGTTCGAGCAACAACACCACGGGTTGTTACTTGCCTCTACGAATAAAAAAGAAACGAAGCGCTGGGATCAAGAAACACCTCTGCAGTGAACGGGACGAGCGGACAAAAGACGTGGAGGATGGAAAGACGGTGCGCCATGAACTTACGCAATTTGAGAGTTTGCTTAGTCATCACGGCCACTTGACAAGATCCAAGTTACCATACGCTACCTAAACAGCATGCATGGGCAAATGAGAAATGTATATGGTACAGATGCGCAAAAATCGAAGCAGTGACATCAAACGAGAACAACGACCATCAGTCATGGATGTATCCAAAGCTGTACTTCGTCCTCACTGCCGTTGCTATCTGTGCTGCAGTCTAGAGGAAGTCTGGCGATCTGTGCGCTTTGAGGGAGACCGCCATGATGGTCGTGTGGGAAGGAAAGTAAAGGTAGCGGTGTATCCACATCTTGGATGGGATCCAAAAGGCTGGCGGTGCCATCTTCGCATTTGACCACGTCGCGTCTCCAACGGTCAATCGACCAAAAGGCATCCATGGAACAAAACACGGCAGACGGCGAACTGAGCTGGTCGTCTTCACCGTAGTCCATGTGGATATCCGAGGGAGTGAGGTTAGGTGGTACGCCGGATTTGCTCTGCACAGAGGGATCTTCTGAGCCATCCCAGCTGATGGGGTAGAAAATGAAGCGGGGTGGGTTGTGACTGCAGACGCTCGGTCACATGGACGAACTACCGTCAGCGACGATGCTCACCATTCTACACTCGCGAGCTGAATGTGGACAGGATCGGGGGTGGCCAAGGTGACAGTGGTATTGGAAGGTGTCGCCTCGAGCAGTGAATGTGGGCGAAGCGGTGAGCTGACATTCGGGTTAGTTGACACGCCGCAGACGGGTCGGTTCGCTCACAGCGACGAGTCACCGCAACGTTGAGGAGGAACGTCGTTGTCCGCGTCCATCTGTGATTGGGGAGGTGACATGGGGTTAGTGCCACAGATATGTGTTTGTCTATATTTGTCTTGTCCCTCGTCACTCTACACGTCGACTCGACTTTTCGCGACGACCACAACCATCCTTCACCATGCTCAACTTTGAGGACGTCGAGGACCGCGACGGTGCGTACTGCTTGTATCAGGCGCCGTATTCTTTGTGTAATATCCGTGCAGGTGTCAGGCTCTCGTGGAATGTCTGGCCATCATCGCGCATGGAGGCGACCCGGACGGTCGTACCCATATCTGCACTCTACACTCCCCTCAAGCACCGTGAGGATCTCCCCCCAGTCCTCTACGAACCCGTTACATGCAAGCCCCCTTGTCGTGCCATCCTCAACCCTTACTGGTATCTCGCTCTTCGTTTCCCCTCCCGTCCTCTGATCATTCGCTTGTAGCCAAATCGACATTCGCGGTAAACTCTGGATATGTCCCTTCTGTCTCTCCCGCAATGCTTTCCCCCCGCACTACAAAGATATCTCAAACACAAACTTGCCTGCTGAACTACTTCCCAAGTACACCACCATCGAATACACCCTCTCCCGTCCAGCTCAAGTGCCTCCCATCTTCCTTTTCGTCGTTGATACCTGTCTCGACGAAGAAGATCTCAAGGCACTCCGTGATGCCATCGTTGTCAGCCTTAGCTTGCTCCCACCCTACGCCCTCGTCGGTCTTATCACCTATGGCACCATGGTACATGTCATTTCCCGCTTACGTTTTGTAGTATCTCATCCTAGTTTAGACCCAAGTCCACGAAATCGGCTATGCTGAATGTAGCAAATCCTACGTCTTCCGAGGTGGTAAGGAATATACACCCAAGCAAATCCAAGACATGCTCGGCCTCAGCACGACCACTCGTGCCGCTCCTCGTCCTGGACAGCCAATGCCCCAACAGGCTTTTGGTGCCGCTCGTTTCCTTCTCCCGGTTCAACAGTGCGAGTTCCAGTTGACCGGGATTCTCGAAACCCTTGCACGTGACCCGTGGCCGGTGGCCAATGATAAGCGTCCTCTCCGTTGCACCGGTGTAGCTATCAGTGTGGCTGTTGGCCTGCTAGAGGTCAGTATCCCCCTTGTTTTACACTGCTTGTCGCTTATATCGACTCATTAGACTACATACCCTAACACGGGTGCTCGTATCATGCTTTTCGCTGGTGGTCCCGCTACTGAGGGTCCTGGTATGGTGGTGGGCAATGAGCTGAAAGAACCCATCCGTTCACATCACGACATCGAGCGTGACAGTGTGAAGCACTATAAGCGTGCTGTCAAGGTATATCTGTTTGCTCTCTGGTTGCATGTCACGTGTCGTTCAATTATCCATAGTTCTATGAGGGTCTCGCCAAAAGAGCGTCAAACAATGGCCATGTCGTCGATTTGTTCGCCGGTTGTCTGGATCAAGTCGGTCTCTTGGAAATGAAGTCTATGCCCAATTCTACGAATGGTGTCATCGTCCTCTCTGATTCGTTCGCCACCTCGATTTTCAAGCAAAGTTTCCTTCGTGCATTCAACAAGGATGACCAAGATTTCCTACAGATGGGTTTCAACGCCACTTTTGATGTCCAAGTACTTGTCTCTTACTTTTCCCGTATGTCATGATCTCAGAGATTGTCACAGACTACCAAAGAACTCCGGGTCTCTGGCCTTATTGGGCACGCTATATCTGCTGGCAAGAAGTCAGCTTGTGTGGGCGAGACCGAGATCGGTATTGGTCAAACCTCGGCATGGAAATTAAACTCCATTACCCCTCGAACGTCTGCTGCGGTCTACTTTGAAGTCGTCACTCCTGCTGGCCAGGCTCTCCAGCCCGGTTCACGCGGTCTCATCCAATTCGTCACCCACTATCAACACTCGTCTGGTCAGCAACGCCTGCGGGTGACGACCATCGCACGTAACTTCGCGGAAGCAGGATCCCCAAACATTGCTGCTTCGTTTGATCAGGAAGCGGCGGCTGTGTTGATGGCTAGAATAGCTGTTTTCAAAGCCGAGATTGACGATTCGCCAGACGTGTTGAGATGGTTAGATCGTATGCTCATTCGGTTATGTCAAAAGTTTGCAGACTATAGGAAGGAGGACCCAGCGAGCTTTAGGTTGACGGACAACTTTAGCATTTACCCACAATTCATGTTTCATTTGAGGCGGAGTCAGTTCTTGCAGGTGTTTAACAACAGTCCAGACGAGACTGCGTTTTACAGGCAAGTCTTTTCGTTGCTTCATGAACGCATGCTCATGCTGTCCGCCTTTCAGGCATATCTTGAACGAGGAAGACGTTAACAACTCCTTGATTATGATTCAACCGACACTCATGTCCTACACCTTTGACGTTCCCCCACAACCTGTGCTACTCGACAGCGTCTCGATCAAACCTGATGTCATTCTTCTTCTCGACACCTTCTTTCACATTCTCATTTTCCACGGTGAAACAGTCGCACAGTGGCGCAAAGCAGGCTACCAAGACCAAGAAGGTTATGAAAACTTTAAGGAACTTCTCGAGGCGCCGGTCGCTGACGCTCAAGATCTTCTCGCGGATCGATTCCCGATCCCACGATATATCGTGTGTGATCAGGGTGGAAGTCAAGCACGCTTCTTGCTGTCCAAGTTGAACCCGTCGACGACGCACATATCAGCATCGATGTATGGGTCTGCACAGGGTGCGGGTGCGGGACAGGCTATTTTTACGGACGATGTCAGCTTGCAGGTGTTCATGGAGCACTTGAAACGTCTCGTGCGTGGTTTTTCCTTTCTGTGTTTTGTTTGGTGTAGTTTGTTGAAGCCCCGTGTCGTAGGCTGTCGGTGCGCAGACGAACTAGGTTGTTTGGGTTCGCATGGGTGTCCCTCATTCCTGTTCTCTTTTGCTTCTCTTCGTCGTCGATACGCTACCAGCCTGTCAGTCAATGTGTCCCCTTTATTATTAATGAAAGTAGATGCGGTAGATAGAATTTTGTGGGAAAGTGTCGAGGACTTGTGTGTCCTCTTGTTCACATTACAATCGTCAAATGTACAGGCCCTCAAGGCAGATGACGACATAGAAACCTGTCTGCCGTCAGTCCGTTTCGCCAGTCATCGTCCACACCTTCCGGTATACACCGTCTTCTTTGTCAAGCAACCACCTGAGCCAGCTGGCACGTCATAACGCCTAGTCACATGTTCATGTATTTCGATAAATGACGTAATGCGACCACTCCCACTTACTTTAAACGATGGAACCAGTTGGTGCAGGAGGCTCTGAGTCGATTGCCGGTAATAGCGAGTCGGGGAGTAGGTCATGATACATAGCAGGTACTTGTTGATTACGCGGCGGAAGGCGCTCCTCGGGAGATGCGACATCAGGGATATCGGCTGTTGCCCGCGTAGAAGTTGAAGCAGGAGAATGAAGAATGGGCAGCACAGATAGAGCTCCATCTTCAGTATTCGGAGACAGAGACAGAGTACGCTACAGTAGAACGAGGGGGGGAAATTGTACTAAAACGTCAAAGAGATTGAATAGTATTTTTATAACATGCACCTGTGACTTATCACTGATAAGTCACAGGTGCATGTTATCGGATCAGACTGGACGACTCAGTCGTCCAGTCTGATCCGTTTTCTCGGAGGCTCAACAGCACCACGCAATGTTGTACTGAGCCGTGCCAGAAACTTAGCATGCGCCGCCTGGTAGATGGCACACGAATTACGATGCAGAGTCAAACCCCTCTGGGATTTGGTCGAGCGTGTGCAATCTGGGTGAGATTTGAAGGGCCAGAAATCATCGGAGGACATGGATAACAGACAAGAACTTGAAAAGAGACTTCGTATAAGTACGCACCTTTCTTTCCCTTAGCCAGCGTCAAAAGGTGACGATAAAGAATACAATAAGCGGACGTTCTACAGGCACTCATCGCATGTCTTGTGACTAGGTCCGATGACTTGAAGTGACGAACACGGCTGACCAGTGGTCAGGGTTGAGCTATGCGGCGTTGGGCAGTGGGCCATCAAAAAGACAACTGAAATGAAAGGGGCGACGAAGAAGACGAAGCGAATTATGGAGACTTGTGGCTCCGAGTATGTAGTCTACAAGCCTTTTATCAGTGGAGATGTTTCACTGTCGACTAACACAGACAACAAGATCGTTTGGTCAAGCAATCTACGAGGCACGTGCTGTGAACCTGCGGATGAGGCAAATCGTCGATAGACGGTTCAATGGCAGGTACGGTGACTTCGTGGTATACGTGTCTACGTCACCACTTTGTGTTGAACCGCCAAATCATATAAGTATTCTGTATCATGGTGAGTGACTTTTGAAGAATGACTGGGCTCAGTCTCTGAAACCGAAATGAATCGACTCGGAGATGCTGTGGGTAGTCATCATTGCACTATATACCGACTTGAAGGTGTCTGTACCGATCTGGGGTAGCTAGTGCGATGTTGCTTATTGGATAGGCTGTTGCATCAATGCTTCGCGAAATCGCAGCATTATAGTCCTTGTGAACGCCAACGGTGTCTGCTTACCATCTTGTGCTGTCATATTGCCTGAGAATAACTATCACATGAAGAAAATGTCAGTCGCTAAGGTGCAGTATAGTGCTTATACATGACCAAGCTACCACCCGAGTTCCCATTTCGATATTGGTTAGGAAGGCCTAGTTCGGCAAATTACTACGTAGGTCATCTGTAGAACTAATTAGCGATCGATGTCAACGCCAATGACCTTCACATCTGCTTGCGTGTACGATATATTCGCACTTCCTTTGTAATTGGATCTGACAAAACGTTAAGACAGCGCGATACTGGTAATACTAGCATCGAATTTCATTCAACCCATGATTGCGAGGTAATGAAGCAAACGTACTATATGATTCCTGCGGAGGAACATATGGGCACCCTCAAACTCGCGCCTGAACATGACCCGGTTCCAAAGTGACCACGAAATTTTGTCAGTGATACCCGTTCGCTCGTGAGAGCGACTAGATTCATAATTTGACACCCAGCTCGTTGCCTCGTGTACCTATTCTATCATGTTTTGAAGCGGAGTGGCGAAGTATATTGGCAAGGCAACGATGATCAAGTTGCCTGGACATCATCGGAATACGGATTGATGCAGTCACGTAGTCGATCATGGTGATCCATGGGTCCATTCGGGTCGACTAGATGACATATGGCTTGAGCGCTCGTTCCCAAGGTCTCAAACAAGCATACGTCAGGGTGATAGACTGAAACAATAAGGTCTGCTCATCTCCGTCTCAAGAGGGGGTGACTTCAAGCCAGTGGTGGAGGTACTACTTGGACCGTGACGGTCAGGAGTGACTCTGTTTTCCAAATCAGGTAACATGGTTGGGCAGCCTACTGTCCACTCCGAAGCGCACGGTGGACCACACTTTTGTTTGTTCATCGAGGACAATCAGCACCGACGTACGGGCGTGACGCTTCCACATCACGGTGGGTGGATATAAGACCCGAGTCAAGCCAGCTCCTGTGACTGTAAGACCCACATTTCTCAACCGCTACTCAGAGATACTCATCATTCTCATTCCGTGTTCTTCCACCTCATCCGATGGCAACTGCTACGTTAACGAACCCTGCTAATGACGCCAATACTACGAAAAATGAAGAACCGCGCGCGGGGATCATACGAACTATAATCGTGCGTTGACTCATTGTTGTCGGCTTGATCTCTCATGTTGCTGTTTGGACTTTAGCGGAACATGGGCGATAAGCAACCACGCGAGCATTGTAACATTGTCATTCCCGTCCGTACTAAGAATCATCCGTCGCCAATGAAGCAGGCCGCTTCCAACAGACAGCCAGGCCAATCTCACACACGGACCACTGTGGACGCAGCACTCAATCGCGAATTGGCAAAAGCACGGATACCGATGCATGATCTCGCGGATCATGTGTTTGGTCACATAGTTTCGACCGAGCTGGCGACAGATATTCTGCGTAAATTCGTCGGTGACGGGTTCGTTGAAGTTTTCGAAGGGCCGATACCTCGTTGCAATAACGATGATAAGGTTGGCCTGGATGCGAATTCTGATGACGTGCAATGTGCAATTCAGCAGGCACTCGAGGATGCTGATAAGCACGACTGCATTCAACCAGACGCCGAGGACCAGCGCGAGATGGTGGAATCATCGTCTACGGATGCCAAGGGCAAAGGGAAACAGACGGATACGAAGGGGACACAGAAACTGAAAACAAAGGCATATTCATTCAAATGGAGCACGTTCCCTGCTGAACCGATCCGTGAAGATAAACTCGTGTCGTTTTTCAACGAAGTCGCCGATCTCGCGTTTAATTTCGCGAAGCCCAGACTTTCCGAAGCAGACTCGAAGTTGCGCCATCGCTTTGCCGCCACCAAGGACAAGGGTCATGCCATGGCACTATCATATGAACCGGACGGAGAGGACATGCGACCTGACTTTGTTCTGCTTCCCTGCGACGCATTCCTAGACAACTTCAAGACTGTCGACTCGAGATATATCAACTTCACTGCTTCGCGCCTCGTTGGCGAGGCGAAGAACAAGGACCTGGCTGCTGGCCTCGAACAGGTACAGCGGTACGCGCGGGGTTTGAAACGTGCACATCCATGGGTTTACTTTGTGCTTGCGATGACGGTCACCAAGGACAAGGCAGTTTTCTTGCGTGGAGATGGCAGTGGCACGGAACGTCTTGAAATAATGCTAGCAGGTGGTCGTGGTTGCATCGAGTTCATCCGGATCATGCTTGGTCTCGCGTTGGCGGATGAGGTTGACTTGGGACACAATCCAGACATTGAACTCGGGAGCGAAGTGCGGTCATGCGATGTCAGTAATGCCACTCACCACTCCAGGACTTTGAAAGGGCCATCTTCGGCAACTCCATCTCGTCCACCGTGGACAATAGAGTCAGTGGCGATTCCATCTTCTATTCCTGAGGCTACATTAGAGGCGGGTCCTATATCTTCTCGCACTCGCAGTGCTTCGACTACGTCCAAGCCCCATCCCAAATTTTCCTCCCCCCACAGTTCATCAGCTGTATCAAACGAACTTCCTAACACTTCTCGTAAAACGTCGGTCACTCTGCGTCAGCAAATAATTTCGACTTCTTCCACGTCTTCGAAGAGAGTTCACTCCGAGCTCGGGGATGATGGCCACGAAGGAGTTCAGCGGAAGAAACGCAAGACTGTTGAAACTGTCTCCAGAAATGAGGAGCGGGTAGTCTTTTTCCCGCTACGCGTGTATGGTCACAAGTGCGTCGGGATTTTGTTTACCTCCAGCTCAATCCGTGGACGAGGGACTACGGTGTTCTGTGTGGTTGACCTCGAAGACATGGACAAGTTGCTAGCGTTGAAGATGTCATGGCAAGATCTCGAGCGGGTGGCGGATCAAGACGCCGTTATGAGGAGGTTGAGGGAGAACGAACCTCATCCTAACGTGATCACGCCACTTAGGTGTGGTGTCTCATCTGATCGGTGGAATGATAGACTGACGCATGATCAGGACGTTTAATGCAGAGAGGAACGGGAAAACGTGCACAACACTCGGTGCGATCTCGATGATCAGATCAATACGCTACGCATTGAAAATCGAGTGTTGAGTATCTCTACCTCCGAGTTGAAGCGGCCGGTGAAGTACTTTTGGGGTATGCATGATTTTGTACGGGGATTACGTGGCGCATTACTAGGTATGGGTTTGTCTTGCATCATCGTTTAGATCATACACTGATCCAATGGTATCAAGGGCACCAATATCTTACGAGCATCGGTATCCTGCATCGTGATATTAGTGAAAACAATATGGTTCTAGCCCGTTATCCTGATGAAGTGCAAGGCTATATTATCGACTTCGATATGGCCATTCTACAGAAGGCCGAGCAACCTACACCAGTGCCAGCACTCGAGCCTGAGGACGTATCTGACTCAGACGCGGAGCAGAGGCATTCCAGCCCCATTCAACCGGATATAGCCAAGCCCATAAAAGCATTGCGCACTGTGAGTGTTGTTTTCAAATCAGTGTCGTCATCGGCTCACACGGCAACAAGGGAACTTTTCCCTATATTTCTTATAACGTCCTTTTAGGGGAACGACACACGCACTTCGACGATGTTGAATCATTCCTCTATGTGCTTTTCTTCTTTTTTTTCTCATATGCAGGGCCACTTTCTGATAAGGAGTTGCGTAATGCCAACGCAAACGGGTTCGTCCAATCCATCGGTTCTGGCCGTCTCCCTCATATGAGAAATTGGCCCACAAAGTATGCTTGCTGGGCAGATGGAGATGCAGAACGTGTAGCCAACGAAAAAGCTGCCACAGTCCACCTTTCCAATGGTGGACTGACAGTCATCCGCAGCCCAGAATTCCAGGAATGTCTGGAATTCAATTGGCCAAAGGACTTGCACCACCCAATCACCCGTCTGATACGGGATTCCTTTAGATTGTTCTGGAGCACTACGCTTTACACAGCCACGAAGCGATTTCGCACAGAAGTGTCGCATGCCAAGTTCATCCATGTCCTGGACAAGTGGTTGGACAAGTACGCCAATCTTGAATCGAAATATTCGAACTGCCCGTTTAAGGACTAGTGTCCTGTCTACTCAAAAGTAACCCCCATTCGCATCTCCCTTCCTTCTGGATGTTTCAGGTTCCTTATTTGCCATTCAACCTTACTCGATTTGCTTGTCTGAGTCCTCGAACACATTCGGTAGGCAAGTCTCTTCAAACACAAGCGCTGAAATCTCTGACATCCTCTCTGTCAATCCTTGTCGCTATTTGCTTGATTGGGCACTTTGTTCCTGGCATTCTCCTCTGTCTAGCTTTTCTGTGGTCTGCTAAGTCCATACTGTTATTCCCCCTTCCCTAATTAATATAGTGCTGTTTACTGTCCCTGATGAGTCTTAGTTTAGTTTTATCTCTGGTCTTTGATCCCATTATCTGTCATAGTGAATACAAGGCTGTTGACGCAATGTCAAAAAGTCCTGATCCCGACTCAATTTGTTACTTCCAGGCTATGCCGATCATACTGTGTGCGTCTGGAGCCAACAATCCATTGATCCATTCATACACGATGGGCGGCAAGATTGATCAGGCACCCTTCCACGGCGGTAGCGTATTGTGACAATTACCAACTGCGCAACCCGGGTATACAACAGTGACAACGACCAGCTTCTCTGTGCTATGTGGCATCACGTTGTCCAGCAATCAGAAGTGTACCGCCTCCCAATGTTGGAATAACAAGCACGCGCACAGCTCGGACCGTGATTCGATCAATCCACAACTGGTGCACGCATGGTAAACGCGCTGCCATCGCTCGTACCTAACCAGATCACATGGACATTTCGTATCTCTGACATACTATAGTTTCATCTCTTATCTTTCCATGTGGACAAA
>JBBPKD010000224.1:0-29002 GCA_038089075.1 Singerocomus inundabilis
TTTGTCGTCAACGGAGGGGCTTGTTGATTTCTCTTTTTTTAATCATGTAAAAGAACGCCGGCGTTGCACAGTCCGAGACCAGATCGTGCTCGATTGAAGAGACTTGCAGAGAGTGAGCGATAGTCGTTGCAACTTGCAAAGCACATGCCAAGCAGCTTCCTGTGACCCCTTCACAAGTTGCAAGGCACGATATCAAGATCCAAAAAGTGACCTACGGTATGTAAGTTGAGAATGAACACGCACATACACGCTGCGTCTTGGATCATCCCGAGGTGATGTGGCACTCCGGCTACGTAGATCCCAGTATCTACTACGTATACCGTCCGTGATACTGAATGGTAGTCATTCAGTATTTCCGCCTTTTGGCTTAGCGGCTGTGCGCGGCAGTCCAGACGTTACAGGTGAATTGGGTTGACAGGAGACTTTGTCGTTATGCATCTGAGAGTCACTAGGCCCGTATTGCATCCCTTTGATTTGAAAGAGGGATTTGGTGCAACTGTTCCGACGTGATGTATCACGAGCAAATTTATGTAGTTACCTTGGGCGTGATTATAACTTGCAACTTGAACTAGCCAAAGTGTACACGGCTGACATCACGTGAGACAGAGATCATTCTTACGTCAACAGATTTGCGTCATGTCTATCTGGTCATCCTCTTGAGCACACATCTCGCGTGACTCAGCACATGCCCAAGTCACTGAGTCATGTATTTCGTGTTTTCAGTTGGTCATGGACCCCCCACGCTCAGGTATAACTACCCTGACATTGGTGCTGCAGCACACCACCGAAGTCGAACAAAGCATAACAGGTTTGCCAACCTCTGACACCCATGGTCTCCCAGAAAGCACTCTGGCTGAACAAACCTGGCCAAGACTTCGTCCTCGCAGGAAATGAGATTTCTGAGCCAGGTCCAGGCGACATCCTCGTCAAAAACCACGCCGTTGCGCTCAACCCAATGGATTGGAGCTTCCCCAAGGTCGGCTTCTTTTTGCTGAAAAACTTCCCTGTCGTCATGGGTGCAGAAGGTGCAGGCATTGTTGAAAAGGTCGGAGAGGGTGTCACGGATATAACTGCAGGAGATAGAGTGTATACCAAGTTTTCTATTCGTCAAATCCTGTCTATATTCATCACGTGTCTCTTTTCTAGGTTCTACGCAGCCAAGTTCAATTTCCAGAGCAAGTATGCGGCTTTCCAAGAATATACACTTATCTCTGCTGATCTGGCTGGTAAGGTACGTGCGATGACATTATCGCGATACAGCTATTCTCTAACGCGTACCTTCAAGATTCCCAACAACATCACCTTTGACCAAGCTGCCTCCATTTGTATTGGTATCCTCCCTTTTGTAACGGCCACATATATTCCGGAGCCCCATGGTTTCGGCTTCACCGCCCCATATGAGGACGAGGGCGGCGTTGGTAAATACGCCGGTCAACCGATCCTCATCATGGCAGGCGGCTGTTCACTCGGCCAGTATGGTACGTCAGGCTGTACACGGCTCTGTACGATCCCACTCATACGTCCACGTGCACCTAGCGATCCAGCTTGCAAGGCTCTCCGGGTTCTCCCCAATCATCACCACTGCCTCCGTGCACAACACGGAATACTTACAGTCCCTTGGTGCTACGCACGTCCTGAATCGCTGCTTGTCCATGGAAGCACTGAAGGAGCACATTGCGGAACTGTGTGGCACACCACTTCTGTACGCCTTTGATGCCAAATCGGTCGAAGACACGCAACGCGTTGCATACGACTCCCTCGCACCGGGCGGCAAGTTCACCGAGGTTTATCTCCAATTCTTGCCCAGGCACGACCCAGCGAGCGGAAAGAGAGTCATCCATGCTTGGGGGTCATTCGAAGTCACTACACCGGGTGTGCGCGAATTTGGACGGCGCTTTATGCGTGAGTTGTCTAGATGGGTTGCGGAGGGCAAGATCAAGGTGGGATGTTTCATACTGTTCTCAAGGAACAAGTAGCAGTGCTGATGTTTGCCCGGAACGCAGCCGAATACGGTGGAAGTACTCCCAGGGGGATTAAACGGCGTGAAGCCAGGGCTGGAGAGGCTCGAGCGCGGTGAGGTCAGCGCTCGCAAGCTCATCGTGCGCCCTCAAGAAACCGAGTTTTGAGAGTGTATGGAATAGAAGGTTCCTGTTCCTTCGCTAATATTCCTTGTTTCGGGACTCTGTTGACATTAGTTGAGGTACCAGCTGGATGAACAGAGGTACAACACACACCTTTGTGGGCGACATTGAACGTGGACCATTACGCAAGTGATTAAACTGTTGTATTAGCTGAGCGTTAGCCATTTTACATATGGCCGTATTTAAGTATGGATCCGAATATGCGGTTGGACGTGTACAGTTAGGTTCAGGTAATTCACAAAACGAACAAGTGGCCGAGGAGAGATTGACTTATTCCACGGTGTATCTGCCAAGATCCTTAGGCGAAGTGTCAACGCGTATTCTTAAAATCCAAGTCGGCGCACAAGGGAACCCACCATGCCTTGCTTTGTTGAGTGAAGAAGATATGGCAGCTTAGTGTGTAAGTAACGTATCGTGATATAAATTTGGCATGACTTGCCTGAACCGTGCGACATGGTTCAGTTGAGGCTGAGGGATCGATTCACATCCAAGCCCGTTGTGCGGGGAAACCTGACTTAAATCACCTGTAGTTTGCTTGCTTGCCAGTCGTGATGGCAGAAGAAATTATCATCATCAATCAAGGAAATCTGTAGGATATAAAAAACTGGGCCATTTCGCCGTATCATCCTGAATGTGCACTTCAAAAAAATGCACCCAACCGGATAGTTCCATCCCATCACTCGGAAACACACTTTTTTTTTCCATCGAAGCATCATCCAACATGTTCCATAAGCTCAAGTACGTACCTTTCTTTGTGTCCGTTGTCACATCGACTGACATAGTCAAGCAGCGTGCTCATCGTCTACGTTTCTATCTTTCGATCTGTGGCATATGGAATGCCCGTGCCCCGCCTTAGGTTTGTCCTCTTTTTGGAAAAACGTTCGACGAGTTCACTGCCAACTGGACATTGCTCAATCTAGGTACAGTATTGTTCGTTTCTATCGCTTTTGATAGCTTTCAACCCTGTGCTTACTGATGATGTTGGGATTAGATACTATCATACATAAGGAGGCGTCCGTCGCATAGCTCTGCGAGGAGTACGGATTGTCAGGCGCGCGGCGTGTCATTACCCGTTGATCCTGACTATTGACTGGCATTTGGTCGACACTCATCCAAATCTCAAGCACACGTGGCGTACCACAAAATATCGTTAGAGAACTCGTTTATCTCTTGATCTGTTCTCAAATCTCGCCCCAACATCGCCTTGGCCGTGCAAAACCTAGCTCAACAATGCACACATTCCGAACCCAAACACTTTGCCACATCATGACGCGTGATGCGCTATCTCAAAGGAACTTACTCATTTCATATCCACTTCGGCAACTCCAACGCTGACCTCAACCCCTGCGCCTTCAGTGACTCGGATTGGGCAAGACTCTGCAAGAGACCCAGAGGATCGGACCTCCATCGATCATCACCGGTTACATGTAATATTATCATGAAGGGCCAAATTCCCCACACCTCCAAGAAACAGGCGATACATGCCCTCTCTTCTGCAGAAACGAAAATTGTCAGTGTGTATTCAAGATGGAATCTGCACGCGAGCGTCGTTAGAATCATTCGGCGAGAAGGTGGCTCTCCTTTTTCATGTATACGCAGACAACACGGCAGCGATAGCTTGCCAGTTTGATTCCCCTCTCCACACAAGCAACACTTTCGTACCAAACACATTGGGGTCCATTATCACTTCATTTGAGGGCATATTGCTACAGGCACATTCGAACATTCCTGGGTCCCACTCCCTACACATCGAAATCTGGTTGCCACTCTCATTAAGCCATGGCGGCCGAGCGATCTTCGTCCAAGGAGCAGTTAGACACTATTTGGAAGCCATCTTCTCTTGAGCATCTTGTCGACTTATAGCTTGCACCCGAGAAACCCGATCACTGAGTCAAGCTTTTTGGAACAGTGGATCACTTGTCGAATGCAGCAAGAAGTACAATTCGAGGGGTTCTGT
Organism: Singerocomus inundabilis; assembly: GCA_038089075.1. NCBI lineage: Eukaryota > Fungi > Basidiomycota > Agaricomycetes > Boletales > Boletaceae > Singerocomus > Singerocomus inundabilis. The sequence continues at coordinate 4,099 of JBBPKD010000224.1, forward strand.
TTTGTAAGTCTTATTATGGAAATGCCCTCAACACTGTAGCTTATTGCATATCTCATACCCGTCCCTGATGTATTCTATGCTATTCTGCTTTGGGGACATAGTAAGAATGATTGGTTAAACGAGCGGCTCAATTGAACCTGTACGAAGTTTAGCCAAGAAGGGCCGGCATACAGAGGTCTCCGGACAACACTACACTTTTCGATGCTCCAAAGAATCTTCAGGAACCACCTAGAAGCTCGTGGTATCTGAGTTGTATATTCACCACACCAGGGAAGTGGACGATTGATTGGCGAGGGCGGTAGATAATACAATTTTGGAGGCTACACAGAATGATATATAGCTACGTCCTTACACCTGTCTTTTCTCCTTTATGTCCCACAGGCCACATCGGCCCCCATTGACCTTCCGCACTGAATATTCCTTGTGTTCATTCCAGGACACCCAAACGCGCGCCTCGCAGAGCGTAGTATCATTGCCCATCAGGGCATACCTCTCCCCACCTAGTGTTGTAGTACATTCAACATCTGGCTGCTGCAGAGAAGCACCAGGTGTATATCTTACCGACGATTGCTTCCTTCATGAGTGGTGCCGCAATGGATACCCCCGTCCCGGCCCAGCCCGTAAAGATGGACGTAATGCCTGTTACAACCGACGCCGTCCCCAATGCACATGCCGTGCCGATGGTAGCACCCATCTCCAAGGACTCCTCCGCGGAAAATGGGCGGGATCGGTGGACAGTCCCACTGGCATGATTTATGCGTTCCACCCAGCGGGCCTGAAAGTGGAGCGGGAGCGTTGGCAAGTGGGTCGTCCAGCGTTCGCCCGGCTGGAGATTGTTCTTCCAATGAGTAGGGGCAGTGATGAAGAACGCGACGTGGATAGGCTTATCGAGGTTGTTGATGATAGTGAGGTCGGGCATTGTTTATGGTGGGCGAACTTAAGAGCAAAGCTGAGTGGCCAAGGGGTCAATGTGCGCATGGCTTTAATAGATAGGAACACACGCATGGCGCGTGTTCCGTTGCTTGAAATGGATTCAAAATGGTACATCTCTATGACGAAATTATAAGGGGGAACATGCAGCAGGGCCAGGCCTCATACTAGCCACATAGTTACGTAGAACTTTGAACCTTCATGTAGTGATACTTTAATGATTGCTTACTTGAAGGCACTTACCTCCTACCAGGTACCCTCAAACAGTATGTTGGTGGTTTCAAGACAATCCTACCCTGGATTGGTAGTTAAAGCCTTGATTTAAGCAAGGAGTATCGTGCAACTGATCCCAAGATGGGCAACTGAAGTGCCGCCTGCTATATATAGAATGAAAAGAGATCTAGAATCGATCCCAGCCTCTCGTGCACAAGTCTTCGGCGTCATCATTGTAAATCATTATATACAGTAGAGTCCATCTACACTCACAAGAAGTTGTTGAAATGTACTTCGTGAATTCGAAGAATATGCATCTTGGGACACAGATGAATAGGTGTAGGCCAAGGGAGCGTAGATGTTAGTAGTCCCACAATACCAGACGTACGCGAGTGCCCTACTTCTCCTTTCGGGGTAGTATATCACGATATCAGACCCTAGTCGAGCTTGATCATCGATTTCGGGCTGAAGAAATATGCCGCAGTAGCCTGGTCCAATGTTACACCTTGCTTGTATAAACCTCGGAACCAAGATAATGCACGCGGAGACTTCCTAGGATGACGCAGTACATTATATGCAAGGTTTTGTTACTAGTCTCTCATGAAAGAGTCATAGGACCATGACAGTTGTTCCTGGTTTGTCAATTTTTTGTTGGTCGTAGTGGTAGCTTAGTAAGAATGCACACATAAGCCAGCTTACGTAGTATCACCCATGTTAAGGTTAGGGTTACATCACACTTGCGCGTAGCCTATTAGTGTCCCTCCTCCCACTTTGTGCCGCTCACCACTCCACATCAAAGCCAATTACCACCAGCCGCATCACGACGAGAAGATTTCTGAAAAATGCTCCCACTATTTGGTGATGATCGTAGGCGACGTGAGATCAACTTAGGGGGGTCAACCACTGTGTCAACCCAGGCGGCGATCTTAGACCAAGCGCGGGCTCGAAGGATGGAGCGGGAAGCGCTACGGAAACGGGAAGAGAGCGCCGCGAGAATACAAGCATGGTGGCGTGGCGCATGCGAGGCTCGTCGCGTCCGGGGGCAGTTGCGCCGTGTGTTCCAAGAGCAAGTCACTAGCCTTACCGCCTTGCGATGTCTTGTCCTTGTTGGGCAAGATGAGGAACTTCTTAGTATATGGTCTGAGAGAGTATCTCAGGATGAGAGTGTGTCTGTTCTTATATGGTTCTTGATGATGTCTCATTGTCAAGTGACGCAGCACTACTGTTTGGGCCTGCACAGGGTTCTAATCGGGGTCATTGGATAACTCTTCTGAGCCGTGTTGCTGTTCTCTTACTCCGTTCCATATCAAACGAAGCAGGGTAAGTGTATCTCGTATACCATAGGTGCTCTATGATTTGATAGTTCATTAGTATTCCCACTGCTATTCCACGACTTCGAGTCTTGTGTAAACTTCTGGATCCATCATCAGCTGCAGGTTTTCTCGGTCCATCCGGTAATGACTTATCACTATTCGTATCGCGGTGGCTCGTGCAGAACGATGTCTACCAGCACCTTGGACGTGCTATAATCACGATTGTCAGTCACCTTCCTCTCTTCCACCTTCGATCATTCATCTCTCCATAGGGACCTGAGTCCAAGAACAACCCATCACTTCCTTATCTGATGAAACTTCTGTATCTCCCGTTCACTAACTTGCCATCGTCATCCGAGCTGTTTTGCCGGTCTTTCCAGGATTTCGTCTCGCACATTCTCGCAATCCCCTTACTTCCTTATCGTATTCCTCTTACGTCACTTGCAGAACTATCCGGACAGCTTCCTTTTGCGTTTATGCATGTCCTATTGCCATATATCCACGATATCATTTCCGTAACCTCCACATCGTCACAAATTAACGTTGCTGCAAATCTCCTGGCGTTTACCCCTCCGCGATATAACGCCCTCCCTGTATCATCGCTGAAGGTTTATTTACGACTCCTCTCTGCTTTGTTGTACGTCCTACCACCCCACGCTCTAGAACCTCCGCTACCCCAAGACTCTCAAACACCACCAACATCGTGGGCGGATGACAGTGATTCAGACTCCGGACGCCTCCCTAATATCACTATCCCGCAGTCTGCCTATCCTCCCCTTGACTCGAGGACGCGGAAGCGCTTGCAAATCTTACCATCCCCAAACCACCTAAACACACTCTTGAAACTTGCGCAACAGCATCCGGAATTACTCTCAGACCTGGTTTCGATGCTCCTGGGTCTTAATATTGTCTGGCCCTCGAGAAAGGACAAGGTACTTACAACCCTACTTTTGTATGGTGGCGGAGGTCTCGTACGCGAGATATATCGCAAGTTTGTTCGGTCAACCCCCCTTGGCCGCGACGAGAACTTCTCGTCACTCTTGGGTACGTGTCTAACTTGTACTTGAACCATATAACACTAATCCACCTTAGATCCCTCTCTTGGATTATACTGGCCACCATTACTTCTCCTTACCGACTTATATACACAATCGCTACTGACGATGGGCGACGATGAGTTCTTCTCCGGTTCCCGAACCACCCTTACCCTCGATGAGCTCATTCCATTCTCACGAACCCTTTTTAACATTGCTTTTACGTTATACTGGAGAGAAGACCAAGCGAAAGTCCAGGAGGTGACGGCTTCTGGACTCAACCTTTCTTTGGAGGGCATACGCGACAGGATAACCAAGTGCTTACAAGCAATTCATGCTCGAGAGTACGGTCGATGTACCTGTTTATATGCGATTTAACTGATTTGCCTTGCAAAGCTCTCGGAGACCGTTTATGCCTGAAGACCATTGGCATGTGAACTCTCATATCGATATGAATTCATTCATAGAGGCAGCCGTGTACGTGCGATTCCCTGACGTGGTTTCATCCAGTCCAATTATGTTCTCCCAGGTATGAGGAGCAACAAGTCGACGACTCGGTAGTCCCCCGCACCAGCTCGCGTCGTCAGTTGGCCCAATTGCCTCGATTATCTCCGCGACTAGGAGTACTTAACAACATTCCGTTTGCTATACCATTTGAGACACGAGTGCTTATTTTCCGTCGATTTGTGCAGAGCGACAGTTTTCACCACCTGTCGCACAGAAACAGAATGGAGGTATCAATCAGGCGAACCAGCATCGCTCAGGATGGATACGATCGACTCTCAGACGTCGACCTCCGAGCTCCCATCAGCATTACCTTTATTGACCAATTCGGAGAACCAGAGTGCGTTGCGTTTCTTTTGGAGTACTCACTGATCGGGTGGTCTAATCACGTTACGATGCAGGGCTGGAATAGACGGTGGAGGGGTGTTTAAAGAGTTCTTTACCTCTCTATGCAAGGAAGTCTTTGACACAGATCGCGGACTGTGGCTTGCAAACAAGAAAAACGAGATCTATCCTAATCCTCATTCTTATGCTACGGAAGGTGAGTCTTGATCATCGTTACACTCATTCCTCGTAATTCTCACCATCGTTCTTTTACTCTACTGTTCAGCACACAGCCTCAATTGGTATCGATTCATCGGCCGCATTTTGGGTAAGGCGCTTTACGAGGGTATTCTGGTTGAAGCAGCTTTTGCCGGGTTTTTCCTTGCGAAGGTGAGATGTTGGTCGGATGTCTTCCTGTTCAGGAACAAGTGGCTGATAATCATCGCAGTGGCTTGGAAAACAGAGCTTCCTCGACGATCTTGCTTCTCTGGATCCCGACCTTTATCAAGGACTCGTCTTCTTGAAGAATTATACAGGTAACATGGAAGATTTGTCGCTGAATTTCACCGTTGCTACCGATGGTGGGCTGTGCACTTTTTCCCGCAACCGATTTTATTCTAATAGCTCAATTCAGAATTTGGAGTGGCGAAAGCCGTTGATCTTATTCCCAATGGAAGCAACGTCCCCGTGACACGAGAAAACAGACTCCAATATATATACCTTATTTCCCACTATAAGCTGAGCAAGCAGATCAAACTACAAAGTGACGCTTTCTTTGAGGGTCTTTCGGAAATGATAGACCCCAAATGGCTCCGGTGCGTTCTCAAAAAAAAGCCAATTGTCGTTAATTAGCAGACGAGAGGATGGAATGGAAGGGGAGAGGGCTGACCATCCGCTCCTTTTAGCATGTTCAACCAGCAAGAATTACAAATTTTGCTCGGTGGCGTGAACGCTCCTGTAGACTTGGACGATCTAAGGCAACACACTAATTACGGGGGTCTCTATGATAACGAAGAGTCGACCATCCAAACATTCTGGAGGGTACGTCACAGAAGAAGAAAACGCTTCTGTTCTTTCTCGAACGTGAGCCAAATATAAATAACACCCTTGGTCCCCTCTTGCTAGGTTATGGAGAGCTTCGACCAGGAACAGAGGCGAGCATTTTTGCGTTTCGTGACGAGTTGCAGTCGACCACCGCTACTGTAAGTGACGTTGACTTTGCGTTTATGGACAAGGTTATTGATGCGGGGGGAAATACACGCACAGGGGATTCAAGCAATTGAACCCACGCTTTGCAATTCGGGATGCTGGAAGCGACGAGCATCGGTTGCCTACGGCAAGCACATGTGTCAATCTCTTGAAGGTAATTCATAGATCCCTTGACGTCTTTTTCACACCTTCGCGCTCTGACTGTGATACTGTGTTATTTCATTCAGCTCCCAAGGTACACGAGTGAGAAGGTGCTCCGGGAAAAGTTGCTCCAGGCAATTTCATCGGGCGCGGGTTTCGATCTTTCGTGAAGTAAACAAAAAGGGGAAGATGAGGGGAGACGTATTGCAACGGACAGGCCAGCGCTCTGTTTTTTTTTTCTCTCTTCGTTTTTTTAGACCTGTTTTCAACATGTCAAGACATAGGCATAGATAACATACAACGTGTAACAATCACGCAATACATCCATCGTTCGCTGTTCCGTGTCTTCCGCTGTTCCGTTTCTCAAGAAATCCAAGACACTCATCGCTACTTCTTCCCTCCGAGTGCAGTATAGATATTGTCTTGTCCCATTGTTCCACGACGTGCTTCCTTGAAGTAATTGGACACCAAGAAGGCGACATCTGCAGTGCACGCCACAGTGCGCGTGTGAGTGGAAGAGTGCACGGAACAAAGAAAGGGTCCAAGGCTGATCGATGAATTTCCATACACTCACCCAATGACTGTTCGAAATTCAGTCGGGGATCGCAGAAGGACTGATCGTAGATATTCGGGATCGAACCGAAGGAGAGAAAAAAAACAGTTTAACAAAAGGGATTAAGTAAAAAAAGAACGACCGGGCGTACTTGGTATCTCAACCCGAGTTCCTCCTCGCCGAGTTCCATGCTCCCGCCCAGACACTCGGTGACGCTAAACCCTTCATCATTGAGTTCGCCTGTGAATTCGAGGCTGACACCGCCGAGGCGCGAACCACAAGTGGTGTGGATTTTGATGCAGGAGGTCAACTCGCTGATTATCGTTCCGAAATGGCGGGTCTTGAGGCCCGTTGCGGATGTGAGCGTACTGTGTATTGCTCAACCCTCGTTTTGTCATATAAAGTGAAGAGAAAGAAGACAAAATGGGCAGAATGGACAACGCACTTGCCGTGCATGGGGTCGCATACCCAAGCGACTGGGTGCCCTGATGCCTGGACGGCATGGATGTGGCCGGGGAGATGGTTCTCCACCTGAAACAAGTGTAATATTAGCGACATCGAACAAAACCACGCCGTGCGAGGAATGCCGCGGAAAGTGGAAGACCAGCGACTTACCTTGCCAGCGCCGTAGCGCGTGATTAGCGTCACGCGACCGGGCTCCTTGTTGGGGTTTACGACTTGACATCAGAATAGGAAAACCAACAGATTGGAGGTAGAGTAAATATCAGGAAGCTGACGGAAATACATGGATACCAGCCCTTACTTTCGAGAAGGTGAGTCAGCTCCTCGTCACCCATGCTCGGCCCAACCTTAATTCCGATCGGGTTGCGGATACCTCGAAAGTACTCCACATGTGCCCCATCGAGCTGTCGGGTGCGATCACCGATCCACAAAAAGTGTGCAGATGTATTATAATATCCTTTTCTGTGTGGTGCTCTTGTTGTAAGCCCTCCAAGTGGGAACTCACGCGTGAGTGCTTGTTCGTAGTCGAGCATGAGGCCCTCGTGACTTATCCGAAAGATGATGATGTTAGCATTGAGAGTGATTTCAGGAAGGATCGTTTGACGAACCTGGTGTAAAAGTCTACTTCGCCGAGGACGCCACGGCCGCCACCACGTTCAAAGGGTGCACTATCTCTGCCCGAATCAGCGCCAATTGTGCGGCTGAAGTCCAATGCATCGGAGAGGCCTTCTGTAATCTTCTCAAATTCACTCCTACATATTTGCACGAAATGTCAATCAGTTGGGCGCTAGGCCAAAATGCCCCATGGTACCAACCGAAGGGAAGGTGAGCGAACGTGAGAAAGCGACCAGTCCCGCGGGTGATGCAGAGAAGCAAATCCTGAGGTCAGCAACCCCCGGATGTAGTTCAACGTCGCAGTGGAATGAAAATAGGCACTGTTTCCACATGAGACAGCTGGTGCAATGTCTTTGCATGAAGTCTGACCTTAGTAGTCGCCGCGGATCTGGAGTTCTGTCATCTGGGTCCAAACTGACAGGCAGTGACCTGAGAATGAGGGAGCAACAACGTTCCGGGATGGAAAGACTGACCCGTTGACGTTGTCACCCCTGAAGAAATATTTAGTTATCTGCCTGCTCAGTAAAGCCGAACGCACCGAAAACTGAGGACCTCTTTATCTCCGATTCGTTCTGTGCCACTACTCCTTGGTTTGGCATACTGACCCGCAATACGGCCGACACGTATCTGTACGCACCTCGTGAGAATGACTGCCAAGGTTCGCTAAAATAATGATCCTATGACATACAACCGGCAGACGGGCACCCCAAATCAGTATGAGAGAAAAGGAGAGGATTAAGCCAATTTTTGCAGATATGTTTTGCTGTCATATCGGATCAGGAATATTTCACAGGAACAGCTGTCGTGACACGAACTTGTGTACATGCCTCGAAGCTCTCTGCACAATCACCTGCGTGAAGAAGGAAAGCTTCATTTCGTTGGACTGCTGCCAGCTGGAAGCGCAGACGTTCGATCTGTCCATTTGAAGATCGTCAGTGTTTGGTGAGTTGACCAGAAAATCAGAAACAAAAGACCTCAGACGGCGTTACGAGAGGAGGTAAAGCGCTGATTTTCGCTAGTACGCTGTCATCGAAAAACTATAATAGAATATATGAATGCCAGAGAATGGGGCATACCTCGAGAGCTGTTCTGAATCCGGGTAGCTGACTGACTGCGAGGGGGAAAGTGCGGATTCGATCGTGGTTACCTCATAACGGTTATATTTTTTTCTCACCTGGGCAGCATGTCTCGACATCCAAGACGAGGGAGACCAGTCGACCCGCACAACCTCAGACATCGTTGATGGTGGAAGAGAAAGCAAGTCTGAGACTCAGCAGTCGAGTGTATATATATATAACATTAGTGGTACGATTAGCCAGAGTTATCAACACGGCATCACTTAAGTCAGTGAATTCCCACAAGCTCATTCAAACGGTCGGCGGAAGTTGAATTACATTCAAAAACACTCAAAGTGCACCAATCGATAGGCTTATACTAATGCTTTAGGATAGCACCGCTTTCCTTCGTTCCACAGCAACTTGGAGAGGCGATAGGAGCTTTGCTTTTAGGCTCGAGCGTTCTTGCTGACATATGATTGTCGACATATGCAGCACAACAGAGTTGCATACTTGCGTGGGCGCCACCGACTGGCTCTCACTTTATGCTCTTCGACCGTCCTCTGACGGTGTCATCATCTCGATCCTAGTGGAGTTAAACGGTCTTTACGAACCCTAGACTTTCTCTGTCCCAAGTTAAATCAATGTCGATGGCACTACTCTGTCCGCGGACCAACGCAATACGTTTTCTATGATGGTCACAAGTGGTAGTACCACGAATACGATGATATATCCTTTGGAATTCCCGCTGGGGCGAATCCAGTCAGGAAGTCCTCGTTACGTCCGAAAAACAGTGACCTACACACACCTCTTTCCGAGAACATGGCTCACCCCAAAGCTTACGAGGAGGTACGGAGTACCCGCATGACTTACGATGGTCGGCACACGGATCAAGAGCAGTCGGGTCATGACGGGATGAGTACCCGGGGGTTTTGAAACGGGTAAGTACGGACCTCGAAGCATGATTGAATTTACATAGGAGGACACATGCGGGATGTGATTCCCTCTTATTCCTTATCTGTCCTTCATCGCAGAAAACCTAATGTCAAACTGATTTCTCCGAGCTCTTATAAGCGGTTGTCAGCATCCCCACTGCATGTGAGGCGGTTCACTCAACATCGTAGTATTCGTAACCTCTCACCATGCTTCCCGTGACTCGTGCTGCCCTCGTTCTCGTTCAGGCGTTGAGCAATCACAGGGCGTTTTTACCACCTAACAAGACCCCTGCTAAAGGACGCTATCATACTGGGGAGCTATATGTCTTGCAAATAGCCCCCTTGATTTTTAGGGTAATTCCGTGTTTGATTTGTTTTCTGGACCAATCCTCATGATGATCACAGTTCCACAGTTTACTTTTGTGGTGTATCACCGCATTCGAAGTTGTTTCTGTGCTCGACCACTATCTGGGTGCAATCCTTTCCCCTCATCTGTCCACCTACATGGATAGAACAATATGTCCTGCTGATCGGTCTCATATGGTGACGCCCCTGTTTTTGACAGGCGTGCTTTTGACCGTAATTGGAATGCTCATCCGTATTCGGTGTTTCCGAGAACTCGGCCCGTTCTTTACCTTTGACCTGAGCATCATCCCCGGCCACAGGCTAGTGACTTCGGGGTGCTACAGCTATGTTCGCCATCCATCTTACACTGGCTCCATGCTCATCGTCATCGGGGTCGCATTTTCCCAATTCACCGCGGGGAGTTTGGCGACGGAGTGCAGTGTCCTTGGATTCGTCGGATCGAGGCTTCTATGGACTGTGTGGTGGGTTTGGACACTTTCGGTGGGCATCAGTCGTGCGGTCGCAGAAGATAAGGAACTTCAGAGACTGTTTGGCTCAGAATGGGACGCTTATGCAGCCCAGACCAAGTTTTGGTTCTGTCCTGGGCTCTATTGAGCCACCTAACTTGCGGTAAGGTAAGTACTCGATCCCACTTCTCCTTACGTATCTGGTTGCCAATTATCATGTTGACAGTGTAGATGAGGATATGATCAATATCCGCAAGATAGCAAGGCAGGCATGAAAAGAAAACGTATTTCATAGACAAGAAGCTCACACTTAGACAATTGTTAGCAGGCTCCGCTGGTATCGGAGTGTAACAAGGAACGAGGATGTTTTGTATTTTCGATGTCCGTCTGCCGTCTGACAAGACGTCCTGATGCTACGCAAGCTTGGATTGATGCGCCACACAAGACTAAACCCGTTTTGTTGTGCGCATTTTGGCTGATTGGCGCCGATCTAAGACTCGTGTATGTGAAACGCTTCGCTAAGAGGACTGCTGCGATCAGTCATTGCCAAGGATGGTCGAGGGCCGAATGTCCCAGACACCGATCAGTTGACAATAGGGAACAAAACTTGTCTACGTTCAAGCTTCAAGCACGAGGTACACCGGAACAAGGTTTAAACCTTGTTACGAGCTTTAGGATGTCCTAGACCAAGCTTATTGACCGTTTTAGTGGGATATTCCTTTGTTGGCGATCAGTGGGTTGATATTATTTATTAGTGGAACATATGGCGTTCGATGTTCCCACGACAGCTAGCCTCGCCTTTCAAACTCTTTTTCGATCCTATCCACAGGTAAAATATTCCATTGACAGACGACAGCTCGGACTCAGTTAACAAGCCGACGTTGTGGTTTCGGGCAGACCATAATAGTATTCATGTTCAGATCCAACACGGGCACGAACTACGGTGCGACCAAGTAAGTGGGCATTCAAAGATCGTTGGACGGCGCCGTACCCACCGCAAGACGACAGCTCTGCGCCTCCACCATACTCTGGATTTGCATTCCCGACTGGACTACCTCGACCTAATGACTGGTCACCAGCAGATTCACAGAGGTCATCATTGTAAGCACGTGTTCTACCTGCGTCTTCTCCCTCTAGCCTCATTGACGCATTGCTCAGCGGAACGTCCAGCACCCTCGGGAAGCTTGCATGGATGAACACCCGCACGTTTGCTGTTTTCTTGACATTTATTGCTACTGTAGGCCTCTGCATGACTACGATGCCGATTACATATTGCAACGATCCTGCCGACCCCCAAGTGCGCGATCGGCTCCGCGAAGAATGGAGCAAAGAGTTTCTCGAGCATGAGAAACAGGTAGCCGAGAGGGAGGTCGTGAAGGCGCAATGGGCGTGGGAGGACGAGCGGCATGCAGCACTGCTTCGGGAATGGGAACAAGAACGTCTTGGACATGAGCGCGAGTTGAAAGAGCGTGTGCGACGTGAGGAAGAGGAGCAGATCCGACTAAATTTGTTCTGGGGCCGGATGGAAGCGCATCAGTGCAAGACATATGGGACGCGCGAATACACTGCGGTGCTCATGAATCTGCCGACGAGCTGGACACGACGTGTAGAGGCGTGTAGGGCGACCGCACTCGAGATTCACGGGGTTGCACGAACTCCAATGAGCTGCGAAGATAAGGCATGTAGCGTTCTCTGAAAGACATGGGGATAATTGACCTTTGTTAGGGTAACGGTCTTGTCGTTGGTCGATGGGAGGTCAATCAGTACGAGCCTGACTGCAATACGTTCTGGAACTGGTACAAGGACAAGGAAGGCATTCTTTTACTCATGTACTTAGTGTGATGCCCACGTATTGACAATCACAACAGGGCTGCACCTCGAATGGATCGGGAAAGAGGGTAAGACCTATCTGTCTAACATGACTGCATTTGAACTCATGGTGATATCAGCGCATCGAGCATTACCTCGAAAACCTTCCAAAGGGAGGCGACTGGCGGGAATTCTGTGCGACGACGCCAGCTCGTTTCCACGACATGGCGTTTGTTGGCGCTCAAGAATGCTTTCAATACGTGCGTGTCATCTGGCATATCTTTGGACACCGTTCGTGATATATGCGCACTCATAGAATCTCGGAACATATGGTCATTGGGAGATCGACGACAATGACTGCTGAAAAGATCTCCTCATGTCGGTTTGCGCTACATGTGCCTTTCATAGCTGAACAATACAGCGCGTATGTACACGACTCTTGTATTCAATGATGTTGTATCTCACTGCTGGCTGTATTCACTCTTGTACCATGCATTACTTTTCGACACTTGGTCATCTCCATCGGATCTTTTCGACCAGCCCTCTTGGAACCCTGTCTTGTATTTCTGACTTTCGTTTTTGACCTGCGAAGATACAGAATTAAAGTCGTCTCAAGGCCCTGGTTTTCTGAGAAGCTGTACTGATTGGAGTCACCTTGATACGGTCATTTTAATGCATGTCATGCATTCTGTTCGAGGCTGATAGAACCGAGTCTAGTAGACCTTGAGCAAGAATGCTGGTGCGTTTAACTTAGGTCTCCGACGGGAGCTTCACAATCTATATCGCCACCCGACAGCCTGTGCCAGCGTCTGTGCATCCTGTTCGCGGCCCCAACAATAGTGTACGCTCGTGAACGGCAGCGCGACAAGCTGCTCGATAATGCAAGTCATCGATTGTCTCGTATGTAATCTTTTCAGGCTTTTCGTTCTTCCTTGAGAGTATTTTTTTAACCACTCTCTCAATCTTATTCTATTGACGAACATGAATATGATCAAGATTAAATTCCTAGCATATATGTATATATATATAACCTTCCTACATGCACCCATAGGGGTCACATCCACGGACAAGGAATAGCTATCAGGCGCATATTTACGGTATTGGACAGAGTATGTTGCGAGAGAATATCACCCAGGATCACTTGGGGTCTACAGCACTTTGCCAGCGACTCTGTTGGTGCATTAGCGACCACCACAAGGAAAATATTGTCAGCAACCGCGCGTTCGAAAACTGATAAGAGCGACAGAAGCACAAGGTGCACTTACTCAGAGTCGTTGTTATTTGCACTGTGGAACGATATCAATCCGTGTGCTCAACGAAAGCTGTCCGTATGAGGTACTCACCCATCTCGGGGCTCCGGAGGACGGAGTTGAGGCGTTGGAATATCAGAGAGAAGAAGGGGACACAGATGGTGAGAGCACTATGTGCGCACATCAGTCAATGTGACGAGGGACATACAGCAGAGTATATATACCTGAGCTTAACAAAAATAACGAGACGAGATGATGCGAGATTATACAGTAGGCGGGAATGTAAGGACTGTGTTTACTGGACGATGGGGGAATCAACGACCTGGTCAGAAGCTCTTTTATACCCAGAATACTGTCCGCAAGTGATTCACTCTCTTCTTCTGTTGCTGCATCCGGCGTGGCAGGCTGTGCATCCAAGCGAATTTCCACTTCCATTTTTACTGAAACGGCCTGTGCATTAGGCGAAAGACCTTGTCAAGGAATCTACACATACAACGCAGTGCAGATAGTATCGGAAGCTGTGCCCTGTGCCCCAGGGAAGCGGGCTGTCACTCCAGGTTTGAATCTCCGTCTGACGGAAGTAAGGTTTGGGTGTATAATCCGAGCTGCGATATATCGGGAGTGAGAAGTGTCAGACAGGCTTACTTGCCAAATCGGTAGTGAAACTGGTTGAGAGGTGGCACCGCCGTGAATCAACCAGGACAGTATATAAAAGTTGGATCTCACATTCAATTGAAGTTGCTTCGTCGTATATAGCATGTCATTTATGTGCTAGCACGGCGTTCCTCCTCAACAAACGGATCTAAGTTCATATGTCGGAGAGTGTGATGAAAGCGAGGCGAAGTAGAGTCTCCGCGAATGTGACCGCCTCATTATCCACAATCACAATTACCGATGACATCTGTATTGCAGTGTGACCTTGGGCTGTTCGCAAACATCGTAATCGTATCTGATAGGTATGAATACGCTTCACCTTGGCTTGGGTTCAGTGTCAGAATCACAATGGTTCCTTGGTTATTGCGTAGGAGAGGCGAAGCGGTCAGTTGTTTGGGCCCAACGGAAAAAGGAGAGTGCGAATTTGGTCGAGTTTTCGAAATGCTTCAGAAACGGCGATATACCCATGGTCCATATGATACCATCAGTAATAGTAGATGCTACAAGTCGTCGAGAATTCATACGCGAAGCACGGTTAGAATTAGAATAACCATGTAGGCGTGCGTCATGACCGTGCCCGAGCGTACTATATTGCAGAGCTTGAGTGTCCCAATGTTTAGTGAGACAACGATCCGTGTGGTAGCTACAAAGTCGTTGTATGGAAAGACTATATCAGGCCAAGTGCTCAAAGCAAGATATACGGGGAAGCTGACGAGCGTGTGTGGTTGACCAGCACTTGCAACGGCACGTGAATTTAGCTGTAATTCACTGTGACAGGGCTGTCAACTTATAGGGGACAGCCGGCTACTACTGGGGAGTTTCAGCATCCGTCCGTCAGAGGGAATCAAGTCATCTTGGTGCTTGGGGCCATTCTACGAGGCAGGCAGAAGCTAGAAGCTATGATTAAGCCTGTAATCTGGTGTTCGAGTCTCTAGGCTTGTGTGATACTGTAGTTCGGCGACCGGCTCCCAGGCTACATTTTCTGCCAACTTGGGTTGCTTAAGTAATACATATATACAGCAAAACATCTCAAGTTTCTCGGATTATGGATACTTGTACCCGAACCCACCGTGGCTAGTACCACGATGGTACGACACGAGAACGAACAAGTGCGTGAGGACTCATCCAAAAGGAGTCTGACTACCTGTGACCTTCATCCTTGGAAAAGGGCACCCGACGAGTGCAACAAACAGGACTGATTGCTCAGGTCGTTTCCAGTACTCTAACCTGCTAGGACCTTTCGATTTGCACGAAGTGGCTTCTTAAGACGGCCCTAAAGCTTCCCCTATAGTGAGGAGCAACCCAATGCACCAAATCGTGCTGGTTGCTTTTCAGTCCGGGTGAACCTCCACCACTTTGAACCACATACACCAAACAGACTTGACACGTCTTTCTCAGGGAGAACAAATGTCTGGGTAAGCTCCTACTATTTAACTCCGTTTTAATAGGTCATTTGGATGTGCTACGATGACAACGCTTTTTCTGCAATGCAGACGCCAACCCTGTGCACAAGGGGATGGGCATGGACGGGAGCGAGGCCCGGGAGATGGCTTACCAGGAGGCAAATTAGTGGACTACAAGTATGTCCTTCTCAAATCCGAATGATGTACTTTGTTTGAATTCCGCCCCTTTCACTGTTCGCAATTTGCATTAGGGAACCATCGGAAGAAACTGACCCGCTGTTTCCGGGGAAGATACTGTGCGTGACATCGAAATTCCGAGACGGGTTCAAGCTCTTCGCATACAGCCTATTGGGCATTTTTGTCGTCGTCAGTTTATACCAGCACTTTTGGAATTGTCCCTTGTACCCATGGACCATGGACGCCATTCGTAGAACCTGGGATACGGAAGTAAGAGAACACGAAATCTTGCGGGAATACTGGCGCGAGGAAGAACAAGACCGTATTATGATTGAGGACCAATGAAACCGTCAGATGGAGCAACTCGACAGAGATGTAGAACGTCACATTCAGGAGGAAGACAAGAAGGAAGTTGCGCTCAGGATGCGCAAAGAGCAAGAACGCCAGGAGAAAGTCCGGGAGGAATGGAGCCAGGAGGTTGTAGAGCGTAGGCGTGAGTGCGAGGACATGGCACGTCGCGCACGTCAACACTAGGAAAATGAGCGACAGAAGTGGCAGTATGAAGTAGAAAACTACGATCGAATTGTGGAGGAGCGCAAGAAATATGAGGAAGGAGAGCGCCAGAAACTCGACTTGTTCTGGGGAAGTGTCGAGGCGCATATATGTACTACATACGCCACCAAGGAGTACACTGCACGGCCATTGAACTTACCTACTACTTGGGAGCGTCGTATGGAGGCATGCAAGGCTACACCACTGGAAGTCCACGGAATCTCACATCTACCGAAGAGTTGCGAGGATAAGGCGAGTAATATTAACTACGACATACTTCTAAGGTTGAAGTTAATAGGACCCTGGTCTTGTCATCGGAAGATGGTGACTGGCAAGAATTCTGCCACCACGCCAGCTCACTTCTCTGGAATGAAGTTCTCCGGTGCTCAGGAGTGCTTCCAACATGTAGGTTACCTATTGGAAAACGTCCGGGAGATGCTAAACGACTCCTGTACACTCGCAGAACTTTGGGACGTATGGCCACTGGGAGATTGATGATGCCGACTGTCAGTAAAGGATGTGTTCCCCAGGTTTGTCGTCCATGTCTTCGTTCAACAAGGTTTGGATAAGCACACATACATAAGTGGTGTTTGTTTGCACGATTCTGACATTTCATTTTGGTGTCTCGGGTGCACATAGCAGTCGTTCAAACAGAAATGTAACACTCCTAGTAGCTTCAATCGTACTTGAAGAATTTCCATTATTGTGTGTTGCAAACATTTCATTTTTCCTTAGAAAAGACAAGTTGTGGCTTTGCGTAATGTATTCAATTTCCGATTTGACTCCGCAAGGCTGTTTCGTCTCCGGCAGTATCCTAACCGCTGTACAAAAGCTGATACTATCCACTCTCTAATACTCGTATAATGATTAATGATCTCTGATGCTCATTATTCTTGACTGAATAACACCTTTATCTCATACGTATTATTGTTTCTTTCGCAATATTCATTGTTCTTGTTTATGGCTTTCTGTGATGCATCGCCATGGGGCTAGTCCATGCGTTTCCTTTTTCGATCTTTGGCCAGATTGCCTCGTGTCTGAATTGTTCCTTTCTGCGTCTTCCCATCCTCTGCTCGTCGTGACCCACCGCGAGTGCTGCCGAGCTAGTCCCCTTCGTCGACGACTCAGCGTAATGAAAAAATCCCGAGGGTAGGTCCTCCCAGTTGCAACTCTTCCTGCCTCCTGATACGAAGCACCCCTCAGGAATGTGTATGGGACCTCTGGCTATAACACTTCATTGACACCCACGATGGCTGTAGCTGTATACCGGTGAGTTGTTTTTGCATCCTCTTCACTTTGTGCGCTACTTGGTTGAACATGTTGTGTTCCATGTGCTGTTTTAGGAGTTCGTCGGAGGCTTCTCCTTTACTTCCGGGAAATACACAACATAGAGGGATGTCCGTATCCAATTTGCTCGTTCTCGTTATGGGCTTTGTCGTGGCACTTGGTTTCTCATTCACGGGTTATCACTCATATGTCCATTACACTCATTGCCCGCCCGACCCGACCGTGAGGGACACCACTCGTCGGCTCTGGGAAGAAGAAAAGACTTTGCACAACACCCTGGAGCGCGAATGGAAACACAAGGAAAAAGAACAGGTTGACATTGAGCGAGGCTGGAAACGCGACACCGAACAACACGAAAGAGAGGTGACTCGCCGTATACAGGAAGAACGCTCGCGACAGGAAAGAGTGCGACAAGAGTGGAGGGGCGAGGTAGAACGTCATGTGCGTGAGTTCGAGGACATGAAGCGTCTGGAGAGGATGGCATGGGAGTTGGAACGAGAACAGGAACGGGAAAGGTGGCGAAAGGAAGTTGAGGAGCGCAAACACCACGAGGAGGAAGAACGACAGAGGCTCCACATTTTTTGGGACAATGTCGAGGCGCATACATGCACCACGTATGCGACGAGGGAGTATACCGCGCAACTCATGAATATGCCTGTAGACTGGAAGCATCCGCTTGATGTATGCAAGGCTACGCCGCTAGAAATCCATGGTGTCTCACATC
This sequence comes from Singerocomus inundabilis, assembly GCA_038089075.1. Lineage (NCBI taxonomy): Eukaryota > Fungi > Basidiomycota > Agaricomycetes > Boletales > Boletaceae > Singerocomus > Singerocomus inundabilis. The sequence continues at coordinate 22,055 of JBBPKD010000224.1, forward strand.
TACCTACGACCTGTCAGAAGAAGGTAGGTGATTCTTCCATCAAAACGATTGGGAGACTAATGTTGTATTAGGGTCCAGGTGTAGTGATAGGCCAATGGACAGTCAACCAGCTGGAGCCAGAATGCACACCATTTTGGGATTCATACAATGACAAGGTAGGGCCTCCCTGTCACTCACTATCACCTTCAGTTTTAAAACATGTTCCAGGGTTGCACTTCACCTGGGTCCGGGAAGAAGGCAAGACTTGATTCCATAATAACATATCAGGACTGACGATTTCTTCAGTACATCACGCATAAACTGGAGAATCTTCCGGATAAAGGTGATTGGCGAGAATTATGTGCCACAACACCTGCTTATTTCGACCATATGCAATTTCCGGGCGCACAGGAGTGTATTCATTCTGTACGTATATGTTTTCGAGCAGCGTCCACTCGACTCAAACTACCCCGTGTGGTTCCTGTCTAGATATGGGGCGTGTATGGTCAATGGGAATTGGATGATAGCAACTGCTGAGTATGCCTTCATTCTCGTAGATATGTCTTGTATCTCCATTTGTCTCTGTATGCCTTTATATTGCTCTTTGGAGCTCTTATTGATGTTTTCCCAAAGAAGACTCGTATCATTGCTGACTTCGTCGAGACTTCCGACCTAAGTAGGCGTTGCGTGGCTGATACCTTCATGTCCACTGGATCAAGTAGCTGGATTCAAAGGTTTATTAGCTGAAGTCTGCACATACTACCGCCGTTGTCTTCATGGGAGTCAATGAAGTGATGTCATCTTCCTCCACTCTTTACGAATCAATGTAGGATCCACTCGCTGTTCTCTCCACGACCTCGTCCTGTTCCTCCGCCGGTGTTACATCCGCGAACACGGTAGTGGAGAGTTCAGTGATCTCGCTGGTGGTGAGTTGTGACACTATGCCGAATCCGCTGTCGATCCCTTACGAGCAACGGTGAACGTCGCGGTCATAGATCTCTCTAAATATTTGAATCGTCCTTTGAAGTACCTATGCTACTGTTTTCGTCAATTCCCGAGCGCTCAGCATGAAGACGTTCCTCCGCAGCCTTCAATCTCGGCTTCAAACCTAATGCGTGTCTTCTCAACATTTCATTAAGCCGACTTTGATTCATTTGCGTTCCCTCCATGACTTTAGCCTGCTCCACCAGGTCAATATCTGCGAAGACAGTCACAGACATCATAGCATTTAGCTGGTAGTGTGTTGTGACAACATACCGAATCCGGTGTTGATCCCCTGCAAACGATCAAGGACGTTATGAGCATACACCCCTTGCATGCTCATATCCCATGTATGTGGAATGCTCGAGGAAACGTGTTCAACGCATCCAGGTCAAGTTTGAAAGCCGTTTTGTGTTACTAGCACTAACTGGGGGCTACACCAACTCAATCAAACTGCACGAATCAATGTGTTCCATCTCCAGAACCCGACCCAAAACACATCCATGTAGGAAGACTGACCGAAAGCCGAAAGTGGAACTTGAGTGCAGCTTGCCCCGACTCCCGCTAATGTCACACAGTGTCAGTCTCATAATAAAAACGTCGCAAAAGTACGCGCACTGTCACCCTAACATCTTCGGCACATGTATTATTCACTTGTTCAGCCTAATAAGAAATGAGCCATCATGATGTGGTACACGATAATGAGAGACGGTGGACCTGTCTCTTTCGATCCGCAGGATCTTGTCTGCTATGAGACGTAGGTGTTTTTCGATGGGCATGATTAGCAGCTCCAGGGGATGATTTAGACTGTTACATCGATAAGTCTATGCACGAAAATTGGAGGGGACAACAATGTCTCGTTTGACAACAGGTTTCGCGACTACTCGCTATGATACTCATATTACACGCGCAAAATCCAACAGCCCAGCAAGGGGGAGTACTCACCCGTATAGGTCGACCTTCAGCTATCCATGAACATCTACCAGTTGTGCTATCCAGTTTCGCTGGTAACCATATAGGAGGTCGATGGTCGACAGGGCTATGCAACCGTCTGAGAACTTCATGGAGCTCATATAAACCCGTGTCCTTACTTTTCTTAAACATACGCAGTCATCTTTAAAACCTTGGAACGCTCTGAGATAATTCGCTAGCGTTGCGGTGTTCCTCCGGGTGTACTTCTACAGGGAGGGCCATGGGTACAGCATCGGACAGGTCAAATGGTGGTGCCGCATCCTCCCTAGGATGGGCAGAGGATGCAGGAGATGGTGGCTCCAGCATTGTGAGTACAAAGTGAAGAGAATACAGCGATCACTGACCTCATCATAGTTGAACTGAGCAGCCTCAGGTGTGCTCAATGGTGTCATGATCTATGGACTCAAATCATAAGAACTCACTTTGAGGGGGGACAAAATAAACAGATACTCCAAGAAGATTGCTTTGGTCTTCTCTGCTATGAGTCCTGGACTGAACTGGACTGAATTCCCTATCATATTCCTGGGGTAGGGTAGGTACATGATATAGTTAGGGCATCTCTCAGTCGTCGTGCGAGTAACGAGCTGGTGTATTCATTACCTAGGACAAACATACTACTGAATATGTGAGTTTAGATTCTAAATGCACAAGACTACAACATACCTCAGTCATCGTGCGAGTGACGAACTGAGGAAAGGAAAGAGAGAGTGGGAGTGAGATGTGTTTATCTAGTGTCCCGTATGGACATGCTCGACATAAACACTGTCCAAATAACTGTATTGAAAAGGAAAAGAAGAAGGAAATGTTGTCTGCGGGTGAGCTGCAACATTCAAGAAGAATGGAGTGACAGCCCACATGTCTAAACAGTATGCGTACGGTCCAAACTTCAGTATTCCAACAAGTCTCAACTTACAGAGGCCATCAAGGCTTCTGTGCGGATTAATTGTTAGCTGTGTGACCTGCTATGTATTGTATGGAAATGGTTCTACATAATGGCGCAAAGACCAAGATAGCGGACCTATGAAGCTATTAACAGAGAATCTCTTGAACCGAGGTTGGGGGCAGCCACTAGGGCGCCATTACAGAGGAAGAACCTCTGAACTCACCAGAGAGGTGATACAATGGTAAAAAGCCTCCTTTATATTAAATGCGGAGCTAGAAGCTCTTATATACAGGTAGATATGGTTATCTAATCTACTGTACAGTAGAACCACAGTTATTTCGCTTAGGGCGAACAATAGGGGCGCTGTGTACAGTATACTCGTGTATCTGTGGGTATGTGTTACTATATAAGGCTATCTACTTGTAGCTAGTAGCTAGTAACTTGGTAGTGTCAATTCACCAAGTTCAACATAAAGTCCTATACAACTGTCAGTATGAATATACTGTCAAGTCCATGTCCTCCATGTCGAAGTCCAACCAGAGTTGCAGAGTTCTAAGGGGGAGTGAAGGAGTTAGTGACGAAGGTGGACTGAAAGTCCTAGCAGGGGAATAGAGTAGTGGGGGACTTAGTGAGGATGTTGGCACAGGACTTATGTGTCACACCCTTATATAGGACCATGTCCTTGTATTTCATAGGATGTAGGAGTGGAGGTCCGAAGCAGAGGTAGCATAGGAGGAGTAAGAGTTGGGCGAGGTAGTTGAACAACGATAGGAGGAGTGACTTAGTTGATATTCATACTAAGGAGACATACAGGGAGTGTAGCTCTTAAGTACGAGTGAAGTAAGATACAAGGTACAAGATGAAACAAGTAAGCATGTGGAAATGTCAAAGAACATATGGAGACATCAAAGGATGACAGAATGAATGATAAAAGAATGACAATGACAAGATGTAATGTACACAGCAATGATCGAAGACAAATAGGTCCAGTGTGGTCTAGACTGGTCACGACGGAGGAACAAACTCCAGAGTAGGAACTCCGAGGGATAGGAGGTGTAGAAGATATGAGGGTCAACAGAGTTGGACAAAGTTGGACAGAGAAGGGGTGATAGGGGTCAGAGGATGGATATGACACATACCAACCAGAGCACCCCGGAGATGATAACAGTGACAATGACTCAAATGTTTCAGATAACTCAGAAGTAGTGGGAGAATTTGGAGCACCTCCAGATCCTTCTAAAAACATAAATGCAATATTAGATCACTTGCAATGACTCCATATCAGAGCTCCTGAAAACCCTGCCCCAGCTCCAGCTTCTCGCCCATATACTCCCCCTGCAGAGACTATTGCCAGAGTCCATCAGAGTAACAGAGTCTGAAAAGCTGCAAATAAAAACAAAAACTATCAACGAACACTTGACGAGGAAACAAAACAAAAGACACAAGCCCAAGATCAAAGTGAGCAATTACAGGAGAAAACACATGAAGAGACTCTGGATGAAACTCCAGACCCTCTGGAGATTCCCAGAGCATTTTACTCCACACAGGATAACCTTGCAGATCACATTTTTGCAGGAACTGCAGATAGTGACTTAGAAGAGGTACTACCAACCACTATAAAGGAAGTATACATATGTCCAGATGCAGAGATGTGGAAAAGTGCAGTAGAAGAAGAACTTCTAAGTCTAAATGCAAATCACATATATCAAACAGTGAAAATTCCAGCTGGGGTAAAACCAATCACATCAAAACCTGTTTTTTGAATCAAACGAGACCAAAATGAAAAGATTGATCACTATAAGGTTTGAATAGTTGCCCATGGTTTCACACAAAAGAAAGGAGTAGACTATCAGAAAGTATTCGCCCCAGTTGCAAACCTCAATTCAGTTTGCACCATCATCTCACTTGCAGCAAAGTACAATCTAGAACTAGACCAAATGGATGTATCCACTGCCTACCTAAATGGAGAACTTGAGGAAGAGCTATACCTCATACCTCCAGATGGAGTTTCCATCCCAAGTGGACATTGCTGGAAACTCCAATGCTCCCTGTATGGGCTAAAACAGGCCAGACGGACATGGAATAAAATTTTTGACAAGAAACTAGGGGAATTAGGTTTCATGCATCTAAATGCAGAAACATGCCTCTATGTCATCCAAAAGTCTGGACAGGTGTGTTTCCTAGTGGTCTACATCGATGACCTGCTTCTCACAGCAAACACCAGAAGCTACATGAACCTGGTAAAGGAGATGCTATCCTCTGCTTTCAAAATGAAAGACCTAGGAGAAGCTCACTTCATCTTAGGAATCAAAATTCGGAGGGACAGAAAACTTCAAACCATCTTCTTAGTGCAATCTCAGTATGCACAAAACATTTTAGCACACACTGGTATGTCCAATGCATCTCCAGTACAAACTCCAATGGTACACAACACTACACTATCTGGAACAGACCCTGAAAATGACATGGTTGTTTCAGAAATGATGATAAATGGGAAAACTGTCTCATATCTCACTGTCATCGGTTTCCTAATATACTTGATGTTAGGAACATGCCCAGATCTAGCATTTGCAGTTGGAACACTTAGTCATTTCAGCTTTACACTGAAGAAATGCCATTGGAAAGCAGCCAAGCAAGTACTCTGGTATATTTAGGCAACTCTGAACATGAAGCTCCAATATGATGGAAATGACATAGGAATGGACATGGACTTCCATGGATATTCTGATGCAGGGTGGTCCCAAAATCCAGATAACTCTCGATCAATCTCAGGTTATGTTTTCTTAAACAATTGAGGAGCCATTTCCTGGTCCAGCAAGCAACAAAGTATGGTTGCTTTTTCCACCACAGAATCAGAGTACATTGGACTTAGTGCTGCAGGTCAACATCTTGCTTGGCTTTGAACCTTCTTTGAAGAGATAAGACATCCCCCCAAAGGGCCCACAACTCTCCACTATGATAATCAAGCTGCAATCATTTTGTCTTGAAACCCACAATTTCAAGCATGAACAAAGCATATTCAGCGAAAGTACCATTTCATTCAAGATGACTTAGTGGGAAAGGGAGAGGCGACTGTCCGCTATGTTTCAACAAGGGATATGATAGCAGACATCATAATGAAACCTTTAACCAGGGAACAACACTGGAAATTTGTTCAAGCCATGGGACTCTGACTGCGCTCAAGTGGGAGTGTCAAAACCCCTAACTCCAAGCAACTCCAGACCAACTTTGATTGATGTCCTATGTCAGAGTTCATCGGTGTTCACCAGAGTTGTCACCAACACTTCAGACTTGACAGGAGTTACTTAGGAACTGCTTAAATAGCTGTCAGAGTTATTGGCAAGGTATGCAAGCGTACCTGTGCCCATGGACTCTTATGCTACATTTTTTCATATCATCTCCCTCAGTTGTCTTCCACCTCATTGGACTTCGGCTGAGGTGAGTTTTCTACTTATCATTATTACCTACATAAACTAATGTATATATAGTGGGCACTGCTGCCCTTACTTAGGTGAATTAAGTTGTCTTCCACCTCATTGAACTTCGGCTGAGTGGGCACTGCTGCCCTTACTTAGTTTGACATCATTAACTCCCATATAACATCCAGGTGTAGAATGAATAACCTCACAGCTCGTCCACAGTCCCCCCTATTGTGGCAACCAATGTGGAGGGTCAAGTGCATGATCCCAGCTTCCAACTTGACCTAACACCCCATTAAACCATACTTGTGCAATGGACAATGGCAATCACGACTTTTGTCAGCCTACCAATGACAACCTCAAGCATCTGCTTCCACTTGGGTGCTCCTGAGACTGTCTATCTAATCGACATCAATAGACAGCTTCTCTCTCTGAGTTCAGAGAGAGAAACCCTTTGACACAACCCATGGTCCAACCATCCACATCCTCACCTAAACTCACTTACCCCCCATTCCAACTTCACTCAGTTTCTACTGCTCTCCTGTGCAGTCACAATGCCAAGTTCAGTGATTGTGAAGTTGTACTGTCAGTTTGTTATGATACGGGATTTTACCTTAGAATCCCATGACTTTCCTTTTCCCTGATTATGTGACCATTCCGTCCCTTCACATCATCACTCATTCCCCTGTCACATTTTCACATCTTCACCCTCTT
>JBBPKD010000225.1:0-28938 GCA_038089075.1 Singerocomus inundabilis
CCAGCCTAATCCACTTGTTACCTCTCCTACCCTGCCTAGCAATAGGTGGCCTAGTGAAGTTAAGCACAAGTAGTCGCTGACTATTCGCCCGCCTGCCAGCAATGGTGCCCAGGAGTGAGGTTAGCTGAAGATAAAGCCAACCTCCACTCTACCCAGTCCAGCCAGTCCAGTTCAAACTCGTATCCCAGGTCAAGATACCTTTCAGTCGAAACCAGTACGTAACACACTCATTCGTGTTTACTAATTTATTCCAGAAGCCTCCATGGCTTGGCGGCATCATGCCATACAGGATAATACCCTCCAGATAATCACGCGATCACCCAAGAGCTCCTATAGCTCGACTACGATTATGCCTGCAGATAGCTGCATGGTATTAGGATGGTAACAGAGCATCGTTGTAAGAGTACGATCACTACTATAGGGATGCAATAGTTCCCTAGGAGTTCTCGTTGTAGTGGGCCCCCCCATTGTCGGTCCTCTCTTCTATCCGAAATCCCTTATCTCTCGCTGTCCTAGCACTCTTCTATTCAACACCTTAGGTTCCGCCCCGTATGAAGACACTGAGTCGCCCGACAGGACCACGGAGTTCTAGGTTAGGCAGTGTTTCTCCTTTGCAGTCACAACAGGTGTCAGTGCCAGTAATGAGCATGGTTGGTAGCATTGTGACAGACTCAATGACCTAGCAGACATGAACCAGACTTGCGACGGCCAACAAGAGACAATGACGATGCACAACCATCAGCCCAGTAGGTTAATACTAAACTAAATAATGCTCACTTCTGTTGTGTCACACAAACTGGACAACAGTGTTGAACTGGCACTATTTAGCTGCCATTCACTAGCTACACTTATGTAGGATTACATTGTAGCAAAGGCCCCTATTGGCCGCTTTACTAAGATTAGATAACCTTATCTTACATCCCCCTGTATATAGAGCTTCTAGCTTCACACTAATATACAGAGACAATTAGAGACAAATAGAGTGGTTCACTACATCTCCATCACCTGGTAGAGCCTGAGAGGTTCCTCCTCTGCTGGCGCCCTAGTGGCTGCCCACCTCGGTTCAACAAACAGTTTGTGACAAGTTTCGTTTATCTAATAAACCACACCAGATGGTGCACAAGTGGAACTGCCACCGTGGCGAGCTAGGCACAGTTCTGGAGAACAGATATATGTCGATGAATATAACAACAAAGGGAGCGAGATCAAACAAAGGAGGAGCAAGGTGCTCGCCTTGACATATTGCCATCGGCGAGCTGGAATCGGAGATGCGAGTACACGATGTCGGATTTAGCAAGCACACGCACAGCCACGAATCCGACTGGCATTTGGCGGTGCGATACATTCCTTACGTAGTGTATACTCGTCTACTACACCCGTGTCTCGTTTAACCGGATCTCTACAAGGATCCTTTATCTCCTTTAGAACACCATGTCTGTGCACCGTATATACTGTGCGATTTACTCTTGAACACCTCAGTCCGTTGTCTCGCACGGTGACTGAAGTCGTCCTCTGGACACAGAATCCCGTCACACGATGTTTTCCTTTCTTTCTTTCATTACTTTCTTATTCCTCATATTCCATTCTCCTCCAAGTTCGTCGCTGGCGTGGTGTGTTACAAGTCCCTGGTGGCTCTCTATTATTTCATTTGCCTTCGTAGCACTGTCATGTTGCTCCTCTCGGACAAAGGGACTTATATAATACCCCATTCAACACGTAGTCCCTTGTAAGCTGTAATGACATGTTACAAGACCATATGGCAGACCCAGTAACGGGGCACATTCTGGAGAACAAAAGTCTCCTGGTTCATACAGTGCAGCACGTTTTCAATACGCGAGGGGTTCCGCGGACGAGTTTCTCGATAGTGCCTGATGGCGTCCAATCGGCTGGCTCCTAATGTTATGTGCCAAATACCATTGGTGGGGTTCGAGGTGAAGCCCACCCTGGGCCATCTTGATAAAACGCTCGATTCATGCCCCGGATCTTTGTCTTCCAGCGGAATCCAGGGTTGCAGGTTCGACTCGATAATGTGTCTGAGGCATGTAATCAGTGTAGTGATGACACTGACCGTCTTTCCTGCCTCGACCAATGAAACAATTTGTATGCAACACTATGATTCTCGACGGTCAGAGGTGGTTAAACTGAAAGTTTGACTTGAAAGAGGTTACAACCTGGGGCCACTAGTGAGGAACTACGTTGTTTGGTATTATTAGGGTCGGACCTCTGAGAATCTAGTTTCACGTTATGAGAATTTTCATTGCGCCAGCTAATTCCAAGGAGTCCATATTTCAGAAGCTTGTCGCTAGATTCCTTGACAGTGTTTCAGGGAGTCGTGGCAACTCCTATGGCGTTTGTTTCGCGAAGGTCGGTCTCAGAACAACTCAATGACTGCGAACTACCTCGAAGAGGCCGACTCAGTGTCTGTCTGGTAATTTTAGCAAGGAAACACCTCGACAGGTTATAAATGATCCGCACATTTTCAGGGAGTCGACACCATGGACCTTGCGATACATCAGCCTATATCGAACGAACTCAATACAAGCATCGTAACTTGTATAGATTAGTCAACAAAGAAATCAGGTTCGGGTGACTATGATGCACGAGCAATCCCCGCCACCGACTTGTTTCATGATACAAGCTGGATTATCTCAGCTGCTCCACGGTGTTTGTAGAGAAGACGTTACTATCGGCGTAACGTATCATCTTCGTGGAACATACAATTTTGTGCGTTCTCTCGCAACGTAGCCCGACCTTGCCCTGCTGGCAATGGGAATATCTAAGTTTATATTTTTGAATTAGAGTTCTTAGATATGGATGCAGCGACCTGCGATTCCGGCCTCGTCATTCAACAGGAGGAAAGCAATCAAGTGGGTGAACAAGTATTATTTTAATACCACCCCCGCCAAAGATATCAGTAGGTCAATGTATCTATATATTATTGTTATCAAGCGCTTATAAAATGAAAACGGTCATTCTGTGTTCCTACACACAAGCTGTTTCCGGCCTAGGTAGTGACAACTGGCACTAGAAGCATAGTTTCCACATGCGTTCAGGCAGCAGCATGGCGTCCTTTCCTGGTAGCTTTCAGCAGTAATCTTTCCCTGCTGACAGGGAGTGGTGTCGTTACTATACAAGTGCTTGCCTTCCCGAGTCGACTTTAGGATCTCATGCATGAAAGGGATCCACTGGCACGATATACTTCAGCAGTGCAGTCTCTGTCGCGTACGTGTATGCATCCGGTGCACTGATTGTTCACCATCTCTGCATAATCAGTGGTCCACGAGTTTCAGTGTGGTAATGTGACATGGTTTACATCGTACGTGGCAGCTGACTTCCACGCTTCCATGCCTTCATGATATTGCAGATAAACTTAGCCCAAAAGAGACCGTTAATTCAGTCTGGAATGTTGCCTCACAGCTTCGAGTCGAATCGAAATCCGATTGAAAAGGACTGCATTCGCTCCCCTTCCTGTTTATCGAATCACCTACCTCGTCAATAATGCCGTCTCGCCGCCGTCTGCAGCAGTGCGCTATTGCGATTAGTGTCTTCAGTTTGTTCTACAACACCGCTGAGGGTGTTGTGTCTGTCGTCTTTGGTACTGAATCGTCGTCGCGTGCTCTCGTCTTTTATGGCCTCCAGTCCGCCACCGAGGTTATCTCAGATTTCCTCGTCGCCTGGCGCTTCCTAGGTGTCAGAAATTCAGGCGACGAAACAGAGAACATCGACAAGACGTCCCCGAAAATAATCCGGTAAACCCTTCTCTCTCGGACTTTTTTCTCTGCTGATGATCTGCCCGCTTGTCTCCCTCACCTATCGTACTCTATCAAACTTCACAGAGTCGAACGTATCGCAACAACTATTATTGGTGGTCTCCTCGTTGCACTCACCATTGCCGCTGTTGGTACCTCTGCTGCCTCGCTTGCGGCGCACGACCGTCCTTCTACTGCTCTCCCCGCTATTCTCATCTCTGCCAGCGCCACAGCCGTCACGATCTTCCTCTACCTTGCCAAACGCTACCTTGCTCGCGCCCTGGATTCGAGTACCATTAATGGCGAAGCCGTTTGCACGCTCTGCTGCATGCAACTCTCTGTTGTCTTGCTCATCGGGTCGTTGATCCTTCGGGTGTGGAAGGGCGGTTGGTGGGTCGATTCAGCGACGGCGATCGTGATTGGGATGATGTTTGGATGGGAGGGTGTCAAGATGATCCGCTGGGCGCGAAATGAAGGTTTTGACGGTGGATGTGGGCATCATCATTCCAAGGACGGAGCCACGTCCGAATGCAAAACACCCACAGTGGAAGCAGAATCTAAAGAACCAGAACAGAGACGGAGTTCTCGTCTTTTTTCTGTTCTCTCTTGCGGGCTCTCCAAGAGAGATGAGCCTGTTGGCGGGGAGCAAGCCTGAGCACTTTCATCTTTAATTATCAGGAGCTGACGACTATAACGAGATCCATGTATATTCTCAGTGGATCGTTGCTGGCATGGCAGTCACTTCCTAGGCAAATATTTATGATTTGTGTTGTACTTGTACCTATGTCCATGTATCCAAACGAGTTTCAGTATGCAAATCAATTTATGCAGGGACAAAAAGAGACTCGAAGTAGGTAGGGTCACTCTAAGGAGGCCTAAAGTAACGAGGCCACTCCCTGGTGATATACATATTATCCCCAACACCAAGGTCAATATTCCAACATTATGTATCTTGGTATTCATATGTACATTACATATACTCAACCTGGTTCCCAGGAGACAGAATACGTAACTCGATAGATCTCGGTGTTGTCATTAATCTCTCGACCGCTCAGCCCAACCATGGCGCTCTCACCCAGTTATCTTGCTGGAATTGCCTTCTCTCCGGCTCTTTCTGTAGCCCCCTTTTTTGCTGCTCCAATCTCTCTTTTCGAGTGATGAAGAGTGATCTCACCAACTAGATGCACTTCGACAGTCCTCTCCCTCTCCTTCACTGAGACGTGCTCTCGGCGACGCTCCGCCAGTATCTGAAATGAGGTATCACAAGCGTCAATTCAGAAGCTTAATTCAAAAAAGCACGAAACTCACGTGCAACGAGCCAACAGCGCGCCGTCCGTTATATACGTATGTATATCCGGTGCACCAGACGACGTGACATTAAACCTCATCTCTGTGTGGCCACTGAACCATGTATTCCATTGTGTGGAAGTGATATCGCCCCCAAAGTACGTATTCCCTGGGTCGTGCGATATGGCCATAGCCAAGAAACTGTGCGAGAAAGCGGTGATGAACTCGGAAGTCTCGCTAGCGCAAGTGAACACATTGTAGCGTCAGCGCATGGATGACGACGTACGCTGTGAAGTAGTATCCTATATCTTGACCATGGAAACCTGGTGGAATAGCGAACTCTCCCTGAAGCCCCTTCGTCAATGGGGCACTTCGAGGATACAAAGAGATCAACGTCTGTTACCTTCCACGCTTTGCTACCGAAAGCCTCCAGGAGGCAGTACGTAGGGCAGACAAAGATTGCTATGAATGTCGGACAATTCGGTGCGTGATGAACACACATGGTCAGAAACATACTCACATTCCCCCATGACATAGTTGGCCTGGTCGACGATGGTACCGAGACCACTGTATAGAGGCACTGCCACAGAGACTTGCGATGCCTGAATGTTTGGGAATAATGCTTTGACGTATTGCGAGATGTTCAAGGTGGTTGATGACTGGTCGACAAAGATATTCCCTTCATGGGAATTAGTGACAGAGTATACTGCCTCCTTCATACCGAAGAAACTCAGTCGTGGGTAAATAGCTGCTACGAAGCCTTCTTACTCCATTAACCTTTCCTCTGGCGAGCATGATAGTTGGTCGATCGATGATGAATGTTCCATCGACCACCGGAACAAAGGTAAACGTGCCATAGAAACCCTCGTAGTTGATCCGATTGTTCAGGTACTCCAACGTGTCGATATCGGCCGCACGAAGACAAGACAAGGTATCTGAGCTCGATGAACAGCTACATCATCTTTGGGTCAAATTTGGTGCTTCCATCAAGCAAAGGATGCTCACTTGGCCCCAGCGACTACCTGACTGTAGAGCGACTGTATCGAAGACCTTAGTCATCGACTATTAAGAAAATGAATGAGCTCACTTCGGGGATGCGATCATTGTAATCATATTGCGAAGGTAAAAAAGTCGAGCTTGTGATTGCAACCCTGAATAACGGAGGTTGCGTGTTACCACCATGGGCAATGATATGTTGCAACACGGATCCAGCGCCTTTGTATTATGCATAGTTTATCCTCATCGTTTGATAACGGGACCTACCTGCGGATACACCCCAAATTGACACATTTTCTGGATCACCCCCAAACGTAGCGATCTGTTCTCTTGGGGTTAGATGGAATATATAGGTTGCAGAAGAACTAATTCTGACATGCGACTGTACCCAATGCAGAGCGTAGTTCTGGTCAACTAGAGGGCCAAACATCTCACTACAATACATCTTTCCCATTTCAAGAAACTCACGTAGACCTACATTCAGGGCACCTCCAGATTTTACCATTTCGCCGGCTAAGAAGCCAAATAGACCAAGGCGGTATTGGATAGTCACCATGATGAGGCGATAACGGGATTTCACAATCAACTCTGCACCGTCGAATTGGCTCTCGGCACCAGAGATGTATCTGCCAATACCTTTTCCAGAATCATCGCAGATACGAGGCTTCGAAAGACTTACCCTCCACCATGGATCCAGACGAGGACAGGAAGTCCTCCTGACTTGGTAGGGGTGACAATGTGACCCGGAGTGTAAACGCTACGACTCGTCAAAAACGTTGTGAGCGATCTTGATAACGGAGCAGAACCTGAGGAAAAGACAGTCTTCCGATTCTATCACGATAGTCTTTGATTCGATCCTAGTATGCGATGGATTTGTGGACGATGTTCCCTTGCCAGTGGGTGCCTGATAGCATATATTGGGCTGCATCGTAGCCTGCTGTATGCCAGATACGACTGGTGGGGGTTGAGGTGCGGTCCATCGGAGGTTTCCTGGCGAGTATAGTCACTCTCCGATGGAAGGTTCATAATGCACCATTGGGCGTACCAATCGGAGCAGCAGCATAACGAATACCAAGAAAACTTGTGGTGTTAGTCGCCATGTCGAACGCACCTTGATACCGTGCATAGTCAAGGTCCACGACTGGTGCGATGATCGCGGTGACAGGCACCTGAGGGAATAGTAACCAGCGAAGGAATAGTAGAAGGTATTCGAGGCTTGGCATGACCTATGATACTACGCGCCGTTACGAAGAAGGGTATACTAGTTCAACACTCCCTCGTGCGTATTCAACTCGGATATTCATGTCCGAGCTCCGACGCATTTCGAACTGGTTTCTAGCACGATGCTGCAGCACTCCCTTTACATCTATTCATGTTGGCAATTACGCCTTCAACAGGGGTCTCGATGTACGCATTCGGTCCGACGTTCTCCATGCAGCCTGTAATTCACTCGCTCTACTGCCGACTTTCGGGGTGCCTTGATGCCATACAATTCCACTCCACTTGGAATGACCTGAAAACACCATGATAAGGAGAACGGAACTCCTTGGCAGTAATCTCGGCCCGAGCCTAGTATTTTCCATTCAAGTCGTTGTCCTTGTTTCCTTGTCTCGACCATGTCTTCTTACGCTACCTCACAATCCACGAAATGAATCATGGCCGCGTCAAAGATCCCTCGCAAGAGACCAAGGCCTTAGGTAGCGAGAGGGCGGTTCTGATAGAAAGAGCTTTTGCGATCGAACTGGATCGTGCCGGCGACGTCAGCACTTTCAATAGGGATGCTGTCTTGCTGAGTCCGCCAACTTCATTCATGCTGAGCGTTTAGGAAAACTTTGGTGCAAGGCTAGGTAAGTCTTATCAGTCGTGTCTGATCATGATTAGATCATATCATACTTCACACTTGGCTGCACTCGAAGAAACTGGCCCTGGACCCTAGAATGTGATCGACAACATCGCGGGATCATCACAACAACTCGCTCGCTTGTTGGGTGAGCGTTTGAGCATCCATATGGCCGTAGGCATGCTGAATGGATTTGAGGGTATTGCAGTCGCCTACAATCGACTATTCGGACGCCTGCACGAGCATGGTTACATCATGACATGATCATGATGTCATACACAGAGACGGAAGCGAGAAAGCTGTCAGCCCTGCCGACAGTCCTGTGCGGTGGAAATGTGGATTTATTTGAAACAAGGGTGCCATCGCCATGTGTGAGACATTGCAAGCATGTTTGCGAAACGCATCAAGATCAGGGTCGTGGTACGAGCAGCACCGCGGTGTTGCACGAACGGGCAAAGTTGCGACGGGCCCATCGAGATGTGAAGTTGTCAGTGTACACAGCGTCTCTTGGTGTAGGTCTGCTGGGTATTTCAGAGTACTCTATTGGAGGGTACACCGAAGAAAGTGCGAGCTAGGGCATGAAACGAGCTGGGTTTCTCCGGATGGGTGTTTCAATGACGGGATGTGCTGCGAAGCACTTTAAATTCATTCAGAACACAGAAGATACGCAAACCTGCGAGGGAGCAGGCACGCATGTTTGTGCGAGCACTGTAGCGTCATTTCTCAACGGCGAGTTGTCTCCGCCTGGGATCGTTGTTGTTGACAGACAGTTCCCGCACCGCAGCAACCCTAGTATCATCCGACCTCGTTTGCTGCGCCCCGTGCGGCCGCACACCGAGGACTTCTGTGTTTCGCTCAAACTATAGTGCACGTTGCTGAGACACGGCGAGTTTGACGCAAGTGTTTTGTATCCTTGGCTATCAGTCAGGCTGCAAATCTTTCAGAAACAGGGTATTCCGGTGGCACTGGACTGTATATGCAGGACTAGTACAGCCACCCATGGAGTGGCTGAGCCATTTCACAGCCCTGCTGCATAAAGAACCGAGCTGTTTCATCCAAAGTTGTGTATCTCTTCATAGCGGTGGGGCCATTTTTCTCATCCATGAATCGAAGCACGTCAAGCACGTCAGCTGCAGCTTTTTCTTTTAGGTTGGACCGACTTGCGGTTAGTGCACACTGCGTATCAAGCGGGTGTGGCCAAAGGTCCCCGTTTGCACTGGTGACAACGGCTGCGACCAAGCCAGACGTTACCGCGACAGATCAGCTTCTCGTGAGCATGTAGGCTGTGACGTCAGGTTCGTTCGCAAGTCGTGTTCCACATAAACGCCTCATCTGCGACTCGGATGATTGCGTCATGGAAAGTTTTTTCGGCATCGCCCCTTCAGCACAAGTTGAAGCTCCATATCCGCGGCCCCTGCCGGTGTCGAGGCTACCCTCGAGTTGACACACCGAAGCCGTATGCTCCACTTAGTATGTGTGGACACGCGATCTCTTTCGGGCTGTTCGATGCAGACGTTAGACAATTCATCGAGTATAAAAAGATGCTCATGGAGAGCTTAACCCTCCAACATCCCCCTCCACCCTCGGCGTCTTAGATCACACTTCCTCCTATAATGCTTACATTCGCCATCTTTACCGTGCTGTGCATCTTCATTCTCTCCGTACCAGCAGCACCATTGCCATCTGATCAGCTGCACGTCAAACGGGATGGATACAATGGGGATGTGTGTCGTCTTCTTGACCTTTGCTCGCACCACGGTTCTGACCACTAGTCACTCAGGCAACATGGTTTAATACTGGCATGGGTGCTTGCGGCTACCAGAACTCCAACTCTGACCCCGTCGTCGCACTGTCATCCGACATGTACGCCTCAGGAACCTACTGTGACCAAGTTAGCATCCTTTCACGCTTATTACCAGCCTCTCATTTTCGTTCTTCAGTGGGTCAGCATTACATCCACGGACACGGGAAGCACCACATATGGCCTGGTGCGTGACGAATGCCCAGGCTGTGACGCACCAAATCTAGGTATGCCTTCTCTTTCCTTCCGGAGGCAATATCTCATTAGTGTCAAGATCTGTCCCCGTCTTTGTTTCAACAACTCGCACCTCTGAGCATTGGTGTTCAGTCCATCAGTTGGTCTTTCATGCCATCCGGATGGTCTCCCTGATAATGAATGAATGAACAACTTGTGGAGTGTCTCGTCAAAATGTATTCGTCAAAGGACTGTTTAGACTGTATTCGCTGCCGAGAGATGGTGCCCAGACACGTCTCAGCCATAGATCATGAACGAAAAACATGTACAATAACGAACGAAATGACATTATGTATCGGATATACGTGTCTAGGACTTTCTCCTTCCGCTAAGTTTGATTGACGCGCGCGGACTTTATGGTAACTTGATCACCGTCGGCGTGCTGAGTTCAACCTTCAGAGTTTCACAGCGAAAACATGTCGACTTGTCGTACCGTGCGCGGCTCCTAATCGTAGTTTGCTGATATTCAGGGTGCTCTATGGTGCATTCTACTGCAAGAAACTGTTGTCTATCTTGATGCCCAGTGCGTGTTTCCATCCTGTATGAGTGTCCGTTCGGAGGTTCGGGAAGGACATTATTGTCACTTCTTCTTAGCAAAAAAAACTTTATCCGGACATCAACCGGTGCAAACCGGCGCACAGGTCCACGCCAAGGACTAGCGAAGCCTGTCCCTTTTTGTCGTTCCAACCAATATTCGCTTCAGTTTATTCGGTTGAGTCGGGTCGGCAGAAGCCTTTCGGACAATGACGAAGCAACGGCAAGACGAATAAACCGGTTTGAAGAAGGCATCTATCTCTAGAATCACACCCCGAGTCATAGACCGGGGACACGTGGAACGTATCATCCACGTGCTTCTTGTCTGAAAGGCAAACAATTCCCCAAGCACGATGAATCGCCATGTTGAAAAGGATCATACACTATACAAGTGACTACACGTCCGTTGGGCCGACGTGATGAGCGACATTACTGCATCCTTAAGGCAGACCAACTTCATTGGTGCAATAGGTCACTTATTTAGGAGATAGTACTGCATCCATCGTCTCGACTGAGATAATCTGTGAGTGGATAATCAATTATTAGAAGTGAAATCTCACCCCGTTTGTGTTGCACATGATCAAATGTATTCGCCTTGATGAGATGCATAGGCTTCTACCATATACATATTCTCTACAGCATATGTCGGGATGGAGAAATCACGCACCGAGTATCATTGTATCTCGATCATCCACATAAAGACTCGGTTTCACCGAGCGAGAAAGACGGCAGAACGAATTGACCTGCACAAAGGTGTACTGTCGAACTTTGAGGGGGTGTTAATGTGGTCACGTGGTCACGTGGTCGAGTACCCGAACACCGACATGTCCCTTGACCGAGGTGCATGTGACTGAGGAAGGAGATGTTGCGCCGGGCTGTTCGTCGCCTTCTTGCCGGGCCAGCATCTTATCAGTGTAGCGCATCTTCGCATCGATCGTCGTCCGCATCACTTCCAGCACATCACTTCCTTTACCACTTCGCAAATCGGAGAACCATGACTTCGCCTGCAGCAGAGAGATATCTGGCGGACAAGGCGGCTCCAATTTGCAGAGTCGAAGTTGCCAAGTCGTTCTCTCAACTCACGTTCGTTCCCTCTCTTTCATTCACCCCCATGTTCTAACAGAAGCACAGTGAAAAGGAGAAGTTATATGCACATCATATCGGTGAAGCATCTTGGGCCGGGGCTCGCATTATTCAAGGCCAATGGACGCCACAAGCGACCAGTCTCTACGACCTCTTGATTCTCACGTTCAGTACCAACGGCAAGTTGACTGGCCTCGGAGCTCTGCAAACCAGGTCCGGCGTCAGCCTACAAGCATTTGAGGACCTCCTTCAGTACGCTACGCAGGTCTGCCCACGCTCTGCTTTTGCATTTCACTGCTGTTTTTACTCAACCATGTCACAGGTATTGCACAATTTGGTGAATTACAAGAGCTTTGGCTTCACAAAGATCGTCCCTCGTATTTCTGAGGACGACTTTGCCAAAGTTGTCGCAGCCTGCTCAAACGCTTCTAATGCGGTCCCACTCTTTGACCAAGTCAGTCATCCAGACTCTCTTCTCTGAGTTGTGCGCGAACTTGACTCAGCTCAAAGAGCATATCTATTCGGTAACACCAGAGAGTTCGTTGTTCATTGGGAAACGATCAGAAGGTCACGTGTCCAACTACTACCTCGGTAAGGTGATCACGGACGATGAAGTCGCTGCTGTGCAACAAGCTGCAGAAAGGATCGGGATCGATATCCTGAACACGCGGTAAAAGTCAATTTGTTTTGGATGACATACCATGTGACTTATCTCGCAAAGTGTTCGCAAAAATGGACCAGGGGACTTTACGTTGCTTGTCGCTTCGGCTCAGAAACAACCCTCGACGTTCCATGAATTAACCGTTCAATCTGCCGATGCAAAACTGACCGTTGAATACGGTGACTTTTCGGAATCACTCACCAAGGCCGTTGCAGCCCTGCACGAGGTGAGCCCCCTATCCCTTTTATGTCATGATCATACCTTATACCAGAAATAACAGGCCAAGAAACACGCGGCAAATGATAACCAAATTGCCATGTTGGACGGCTACATCAAATCGTAAGTATTTTTTCTGCAGACAATATTCAGTGAGCATCAAGCCTGTCCGCAGTTTTGAGACGGGTTCTATCGAGGAACACAAGAAGGGGTCAACCGCATGGGTCAAGGATATTGGTCCGGTCGTAGAGAGCTACATCGGATTCATCGAGACTTATGTGGATCCATATGGTGGTCGTGCGGAATGGGAAGGTTGGTTGGAAATGCTACCTACTTCATAGCTCCTAATCAGGTTCTGCTAGGTTTCACCGCCATCGTGGACAAAGTTCTCAGTGCCAAATACGATAAACTCGTCAATGATGCACCCGAGCTTATCAAAGTTCTTCCTTGGGGATCCGCATTCGAGGTAGATGTGTTCAAGAAGCCAGACTTTACAGCTCTTGAGATTCTTCATTTCGCCACCGGAGGTAAGGCGTATAGACAGCAAAATGACCCGCTAATGTCTATCCGTATTTAGGTATACCAGCTGGGATTAATGTGAGTGGCTTAAACCGCTGAGCAACTCATCACCTAAGCGACGACGCAGATACCAAATTATTATGCTGTTCGAGAATCGGATGGATTCAAGAATGTATCGCTTTCCGTAAGTTTTCAGCTCATATGCCCGCAATTTCTAGTTTAACTATATTTTTTCATTCAGAATATCCTTGCGGCTAAAGCCCCCAGTGAGTCAGGATTTCCCTCGACTTACTCTTTGGATCATGATCAGTAATCTGACTACTGCACAAATTAGACGAGGAAGTGACCTTCATTCACGAGAGTGACCTCGACGTCTACAACAAGTGGGATTCTCGCTCATTCGAACTTCAAGTAGCAAACCACGAACTGCTCGGCCACGGGACGGGCAAGTTGTTCACAGAGAACGTGGATGGGACATTCAACTTCAATCCCGAGGTATTGTCGATGACTGTCTCATCTTGTTTATTATGCTGGCTCACCTGGAGTAGATCATTAATCCGCTCACTGGGAAGAAGGTGTAAGGTTCCACTTGTCATTTCGTTTGTCCGATACCATAACAGTTTCACATAGCGCCACGTGGTACAAGCCTGGTCAGACCCCCGGTACCGTCCTAGGGGAAATATCATCATCAATGGAAGAATGTCGCGCGGAAGCTGTGGCGTTGTATCGTGAGTTCCAGTCAACCAATTTGCACTCGGTTAACTGATCCCATGCGGTATAGTTGCAAACAATGACAAAATTCTGAGTATAATGGGTGTAAGTGCTTGATGAGCCCCGAAGCAGACTAACGATTGATGATTTCTTCCATTCCAATGTAGTACGAAAACCAACAAGATCGCGAAGATATCGTCTACGTAACATTCCTCTTCATGGCTCGTAGTGGTGTTCGTGCGCTGGAGTTCTACGACCCATCAACGGGCAAGCATGGACAGGCCCATATGCAAGCAAGGTACGTGAATAGGGACTAGACATCTACGGAAGGTGTTTAATTTACTCAAGGTTGGGTATAACCAAGTTCATGGAACAGCATGGTCTGTTGAAACTTGAGACGATCCGTGATGCGAATGGCAACCTCGAGAATGTTTATGTCAAAGTACGCTCCCAATGGCCACATTTTCCACAGCTTCCTGACTGTTCGCCTAGGTTGACCGCCAGAATGTCCTTCAGAATGGTAGTAAAGTCATGGGGGAGCTTCTATGTCAGATGCAAATACGCAAGAGCGTCGCCGACGGACCTGGCGCGAGGGCGTTTTACACCGAGCTCACTACGCCACCCAAGGAATGGGTGACTGAGTTGAGAGACCTCGTATTGAGGAAGAAACAGGTAGGTCATCCTTCTTTTCTACATCCGTGCTCTGATAGCGATACACCTGGCGACCGATAGCCTCGCAAGATCATGCTCCAAGCCAACACGGTTGTCGTGAATGGGAAAGTCGAGTTGAAGGAATATTCCTTGACACCGGCAGGTTTGATTGAGAGCTTGATCGATAGGAAGCTTTGAGACAGTCAACCATTCTGTTATTCAGACATAATATTTTTGTTGGACTAAGACAAGGGCGCTCAGTCAAAGAAGGAAAAGGAGTGTGACGCGTATATCTAGCATCCTGCACGGACATGCTCGTCGCAGATACTGTTCAAACAACTGTATCAAAAGGTAAAGAAGAGAAGAAAAATGGCGTTTGAGGCGAGCCGCGACATAAGACAAGAAGGGAGTAATAGTGTAACGCCTGCTCGAGCAAGTTGGTCGCTGAGAGGGGCTGATTATCCATTTTTGTGGGTCACGGTCACATCTTCTCGTCCTTGACGATGCTCAGTGCGGTTGCAGCACGCAAAGCGGCAAAAGCAGCAGCAGAGCTTGCTTCTAAACCTTCATCACCACCACCCACGTCCCGGTCGCCCTCACCTTCGCCGTCGCCAAGACCAACCACAGCAACAAAGTCGGATGACAAAACGCCCTCGAAGCGGAAACCGCGTGTCTCTGCCCGCGCTGGATCATTGAAAAACAAGAGGGTCAAGGCCGCCCGTACACCTGCCAAGACTGAGCGACGTGCGCGCTACTTTGACTCACCAGATGCACAAAACGAAGCTGCGGTCGAAGAGGTCGACAACACCGTTTCTAGGATCGTGCTTGACTCAGACTCAGATTTAGAGTCATCATCTGGAGAGGAGACGGAAATAAAGATGGACATCTCGCTACCTCTGGCACCTTCGTCAATTTCCCCCACAAAGGAAAAACGCGCCTGGTCTCCAAGTCGTCCCATACCAGACTCGTCGGACGATGAACAACCTGGCCCGTCTGGCTCGTTTGGTCTCGCTGGTTACCCCACCCCGTCTACATCGAAAAAGACTGAACCCTTGCTTTTGTCCACATTTCGTCCAGTGCTAGATTCCAACGTCTACTCAGTGCCAGAGGGCGCGTATGCGGTTGGTGCGATGGCGCGTATCTTGGTCCTTCAACCCAGCGAGACCCTTGCGCTTGTGGGCGTATATTCGTTGTGCGTCTTACAGGGAAGCCTCTCTCTCCTGGGTGTCACGTTATCTCCGTCTGACATGAAATACGTCGTCTTCGCTCCTCGCTCCTCGCCAATTCCAGTTTTGTCATGGGCCACGTTGGTCCATCAAGGCTCTTGTACATTTCCGATCCCACCAGCCATCCGACAGCAAGCGAAGGCGACTGCAATATTGATTGAATATACTGACACAGGCGTGGAAGGCCTCGGACGGATATGTAGAGTGTTTGAGAATGTATTCAAGCCGCCTCGAGGATATGACGTCATCCCAGGCTTCGACCCCCCAAGAGTACATATTGTACGTGTCTCAGAGTTCCTGAATTGAGCGATCCAACTAACGCATTTCTCGGAAGATCAACCACGGTACCAAGGATGTCCACCCGTTCGTCCTTCCAACTACTTGGGAGGTGGCGCTTGCATCTGTGGACGACCATTCAGATTCAGAGCTGAGTGTTGCGCCGGTATGTTTAGTGAAAGGACCAAAGAAGAGCGGGAAGAGTACACTGGCGCGAACATTAGTGAACTGCTTGCTGAGTCGGTCAGTAGTTTATTCGGTGTATGTGGGCATAGTCTCATTGTTCTCAACCATTCAAGATATCGTCGAGTGGCCTTTCTTGAATGCGACTTGGGCCAATCCGAGTTCACGCCAGGGGGAATGGTGGCACTCAACGTAGTGGAAAACTATGCGTTTGGTGAGTTGGTTGAAGTATTTGGTTGGAATGATTAACAGAGTGACGCTACAAGGGCCTCCATTCACGCATCCAACTTTACCTTACCGTGCTCACTACATCGGATCCACCTCGCCGCGTGCAAACCCTTCATACTATCTACACGCAGTTCAATCTCTGTTGGAAACATACAGGCTTGATTTACAGTTTACTGTATCGACAGACAAGCCCTCGTCCGGAGACGAACGCACATCCGATGCGATCCCGCTGGTGGTGAATACGATGGGGTGGACTAAAGGACTTGGCGCAGACCTGAACATGCGGATTGAAGAGTTTGTCGAGCCTTCGCATATATTTGAAATTGATGGCAGCGAAGAAAAGGGATGGCCGACACCGGTTCAGCATGTTTCGCGAGTCCCGACAGTCATGGGATTCATGCAGACAGGCGTTAGGAGGTGCGTCAAGGTGGAGGCCGTCCAGATAGAGGTGGCAAGCACATATCATACCCCGACGGACCATCGCCATCTCAACATCTTGTCCTACTTTCACGTGGTGTTTCCTGCACTCCCGAACTTTAGGTTATCGGGACCGGATCTCAGGCAGACAACTGCTACTCGGTGGGACACATCGTTGCCGCTTTGTGCGCGTTATCCGTACGAAGTGGATTATACTCAAGCTTTCGATCGTGTGTACTTGAGCGGTGCAGGGTACGAAGATGTGGTGCAATCAGAGCTGACAAGGGTACTCAACGGAGCTATCGTTGGACTTGTGTCAGGTGGTCTGGCCAATGCACGCCCTGAGATAACCCACGAGACATCCTTGCTCTCGTACACGCCCGCTGAGCCGCCTCCTGATCCGTCGCTGTCAATGTGTCATGGTCTCGCGCTGATTCGAGGGATACCGCTCTCAGTCAACTCACGCTCGCCGTATATGCATATTCTCACTCCCCTTCCAACAGGGGTGCTTGCCCAAACACGCATACTCGTCAAGGGCGAGATAGAGCTGCCAATATGGGGTATGCTTGATTTTCTGGAGGACGAGGAGGGCAAGGTGGCGGGAGTGGAAAAAGGACATGTGCCATACTTGCAGTGGGGCAAGGGGGAGGGTATCGGAAGCGAGAAACGGCGGGTGAGGAGGAATTTGATGCGACGAGGACAGATGTAGCGTGTTGTGTTTGGCGAAGCGTGGTGGAACCACGCATGAGCTTCGAAGGTGATGGTAAGCTCACGACTTCGATTTACTGTATATAGTGCGTCACGACGTTCACGTTCCGGGCCACCGTCAGGCATATCTTGTGAGCTTGTGTTTTGAATGCTGTTAGGCATTCTTGGTTCGTAGTCTTGTGAAACTCTGAGCCTGTCGTCGATTCGGTATTTAATACTCAATTGGGTTGAAAAGGACGTGTGTGACTAACTAGAAGCTGGACTCTCTTTGGCGGTCGTTTTTCTTCCACGGAAAACTAACGTATGCAATGCTGGACAGGGGCTCACGGACACCGCCAGATTGCGAGGTTCAGGCAGAAATCCATTTGGTCCAGCTGCCCGCTCAAGGGGCCATGTCAGCCTCCCATTCGAAAACGTATAAATACCTTCGTCCATCGACAGTCAAGGTCTGTGTTGAATCAGTCATCTGCCTGCGTCCTCATGTCCAGAACAGCGACAATTGCCAACACCAACACTAATAACTTCCTCCCCCCAAGGGTGGATCTCCTGTATATCGTTCACTTGCCAGTGACTCCCCCGGTATCTACCTGTTCGTCGAGTTCACTTGACAACATTAGACCGCGCAGAGAGCGAAGCCGTTCGTGGTGTGTAGCACGACCACGACACGATATGGTTCATGTCGGAAGACGGCGGTACAGGAGCTGCGGTCGACAACGTTTCGTGAGGCTCAGCCGGAACAAACGACCCAGCTGAACACTCTATCGACTGTCGTTCCGAACGCAGAACCACGCCGTGTGCAGCACAAGCCAATGTCGACGTCGGCGCTGAACAAGACCAAGTCGTTGCGTGTAGTGTCTCCGAATGGGCGTGTGAGCGAGAAGATGTTTGTCCCGAAACCTCTGCAGCTCGTGGAAAGGTTGAAAGAAGGAAGACTGATGGGCGGGCCTCCTGCATCATCGACGAGGCCGACGGAAGTCGTGGATACGAACGACCTACCACCTAGGCCCAGCTGTGTTCTACGTCAGTGCATCCCTCGGTCTTTCGACGAGACCGTGGCTTCCATTAAAGCGAATTGGAACGTTACAGTGAAGGTCTCTGCTACCCGTCCACACCATCCAGTAACTACTATCCAGAAGCAGTCCCTCAACATTGGCACGACCAAGACTGATGAGTGCGTCATGCATACAGAGTCGATTGTGGCCGTCGATCGTCGTACTGGAACAATTGTCGAGAACGGGAGGCTGACACAAACGAAGCCCATCGGTCATCTTTATCCTATCGAACCGGTACTCGACATCGTAGGCTCGCCACTCGTATCCCCGGACTTGTACACTTCCCCTTCGCAAAGCTGGATCATTGGGACCCAACCAGATCAAGACACCAACAGGGCAGTGCGAGGATGAGACCCTCTCGAGCATGAGGGATGTGGCCAGACCAGCTTCTGTGATCATGCCCAAGGATTTGTGTGGACATTCCGAGTCCGAGTCTGGGCCCATGCCATCCTCCAGTGCATCCTCACTGTCTCCAACAGTCGTTGGAACACCGGCAACCGCGGTGAAGGACATGTCTGGATTGGATCGTACAACAAAGGTCAACACGTCGACGATGGGGCCATCCATCAAGGTTTCGCACATGGTCTGTGCTGGGATGATCACCTCGCCGACAAAGTCGATGACCTCGCTCGGGAACCTGATCAGTACCAGGCCATCGCCATCTGCAGAGATCCCTAATAGTAGAAACAGGACTCAAATGGCAATTCATAGTGCGTTTGAAGTTGCCCGGGCCTTCTTCTCACATTCAGGAGGTACATCTGTATCAGGTACGGAGACTACTGCATCCCCGATGACGAGTGGCGGTGGATTGCGAACGCGGAGACTGTTCATCCCTCCGCTGGACAATGCCGCGAAGGTGTCAAGAAGTCGAGTGACGCAGATGGAGATAGAGATGCTGAGAGCGCAGAGAAGAGTTGCAAGTAGTGGTGTTGTCGATCACCGCCTGGATCGACTTGGATCGCTCGTCGCGGTGGCCCCTGTCATGAAGGTTGGGGCGTTCGGTTCAGACAGCCCCGGTTAAGCTTGAAGTGTCCAGACGCGTGAAGTGGGGCGGTAGTGGCATGAGGTTTTTTTTCTCTCTTTCTTCTCGGCTTTTTTCCTGTGAATTTCTTTCTTCTTCTGCAGCTTCCGTTCGCTGTTTAGATCTCCAACGATCATACTCGGTCCCGAGACTGCTTCAGGGCGAACTCAGTCATGCTCCAAATCACTACCAGAAGTCCCGGAATGCTCTACTGGACACCGTTTGACGATTCGTACGACTGCAAACTTTCCCCGAGTCGATTATTAGTAGGTCGGTTGTACTTGGCTAGCACTGCTCTCATCAGCCATTGGGCTCTTCGTCGTATTATCCGCCCACCTACCGATGCGTCAACTCATTCTGACATTTTCTAGCATCAAAGACCATATATGCATGTTATCCCACGGTCACGACATTCCCAATCTCAATCCATCTGCGATTTCGACTTGAACAAGATGGATATTCTGAATACCGGCTGTCTCCTCGACCTTTGACAATATCAACACCTCACATGTAAGGCCCACACACACATCCCATGTTTCTCTAGAAAGCCAATCATTAGTTGTCGCTCAAGTTTGACGACCTTGTCATCATCTGCCGATGCCACATCACCACCCAGATCTGGTAGAACCACCGACACTTCACACCATCACCCTCCTTCCCTTTCTTCCTCCAGTACGACCTCCCTCACTCTGGCCAACACCTTCTCTCCAGCACGCCCACTTAGGGCGCGGAGAATGGTCACGGGCGGTGGTCCCACCGTGGTGTCCCCGTTCGATCTGATCTGGTGTCTGTCTCCCTTTTGCGGCTGTGCTCTGTGACGGGGTTTGGTACAAACGATGTGACGACAAGGACAGAAACTCGGGATGAACGCTACTTGGCCGTCGAGGGCTCAGAGGAGATGGGCGCTTATATGACCGGTTCAAGAGTCCATTCCGGATCAGCACCAGCACCAGTTATTTGGTCCTGTGCAACTTTGTCGAGCAATTATGTCAAGATACAGTCGCTGATATCGATGCTGTTGGACAAGTTCAACATTGACTGCAATTATCGTCGCATGAGACTCGGGGGTAAGTTTGGCCACGCTCGTGGCGATGTCGGCTTGATGGTACAGTAGTCAAGGACTGGTTTGTGCCTACGATGAGTGGATATAGGCTTGGGTCTAGATTCGGTACTAGGAGATCAAGTTGCAAGGTTCGTTTCTCCCTTTTTTTCTCTCTCTTGGTAGTTGCAGCCTCTAGCGCACCGTCTTTTCCTTTTTCCCTCTTTCTTCATGGTGTTTGTAGCCTCTCTGGCGCACCGTTTTTCCTTCTTGATTTCCATGTACAGGGTCGTAGTAGGCGCAGCATACACACCGCGACAGAACGCTTTGTCCGCTATTAGCTACTAACATGAGCAATGGCACAAAGAGTGCATAGCCGGAAAATGTTGATAAAGGCATATCACCGATTGCAACACTATTGTACACCGCAGTTGGAGAATACGGGAGGTATACACACTCTGGAAGGACATGTACTTCGAGCACGTCATATAGAAATTTTCGAGAAAAAAAAAGGGCATGTTTGCTGTCACGGTAACAGGTAGCAACGACACCTAGTCAAGTAGTAGTAGGGATAAATGCAGAAAGGAAACACTCACCATCTACAGGACTCTGTGTATGGGTAAAATCAGTGCATTGGAGTATTACCTTGGAAAAGAGAAGCTGCAGATGCCAATCTCAAGATATTGTTCTCCCTGTCCTCCTCGTTCGTGAATACACTGTAGCGAGGGACAACTCGACTCCATTCCACATTCCCAGTGACCAAGTCAAACAATCCGTCAGCATACAGGGCAAGGCATTCACCCATTTCTAGACCAAAGGACGATAATTCATCCCTACATGTGCGGAAATGTTCCAGAGCTTCCTTGAACAGCCTCCCAGAATAATCAAGTCTCTCCTGGAAGTTCAGGTGAGAGGTCTGTGGATCTTTCTCTATGACTGTCAAAACATTGCCGAATGCGCAGTCAAATTTATTCTCCTTAATAAAGGAGTAGACATCCTGAATGAAGCATAGATTTGTGTTTGATCTGGAAATGACTCATATTGGGTGAATGTTCACTCACATTGGATAAAGACCACATATCTAACATAGCAGCCTCCATCTCCTGTACGACCGGATTGAATAAGACATCGTCTAGAATATAGAGACGGCGAGTGGCCAAGATGAATATAAAGTATGGACCAATACCGACGTCGTTCCGACGCTTGATCATATACGACTGAAGATCAAGAGTCGTGCCCTCGTTCAGATATACATTCCGCCTGGGTACATCCTGTACCATTTCTATCACCATTTTTTCGTTTTCTGCTACGAAACGTGGCCAATGAAAGGAGCCCACAGTTGCCTTGGTGCCGAGCAATAGTTCACTACATCACAAATAGTATCACCAAGACCAAATGCAAGATGAATGAGTTGACCAACCTGCGTAGCATCTCGATCACCGGGTGCTCCACACTCTTAGTTTCATCCTGAAGAGCCATCATCCACATTTGTGCAAGAGCTGGGGCATCATCGATTGAACTATGGTCGCTATGTGGACTTCATCAGCTCAATGAACGACAGGAGCATTCTGGATACGTGCATTAGATCATCTATCATAAACCCTGCTGCGGTATAGTTGACCATTGCCCTCAATTGCTGAGAGGAAACAAGTGGGTATATCGGGGCACAAAACAAGGGGGCATCGCATTTACATATCTCCTGATACCGGGTATAAGAAAGGACAGATTAACAAGCCTGAGTGAGGACAGCAGCTACACACCGCTGTGATAGGACCACTGAATTTCTGTTTGACCCATGTATTGAATGCCGTTTCGACTTGTTTGTGGCGGGGATTGATCCGACTACCTACATTCTTTGGAAGCAAGGCAAGAAAATCAGGGAGGAAATATGCTTCTGTGGCCATGAGAGAGAGAATTCGTGATACGGTGATACGGTGTGGATTGCACAATATAAGGCTCTGTCTGGTATGCTGTCAAGTTTCGGCTGGGTAGCTTATCGACTCGGCTAGCTAGCTCAGCTGAGAGCTGTGCCTTTGGACTCTGCAACTCATGGCACTCATGGAGTGAGATACTGAAGTGACAATACCAATCACAGAACAGATTATAATGTTGAGGAGAAGCACCATGTGTTGTATGAGTCGCTGTTCTGGTTGTAGGATGAGCATCAAATGGTCAAGATTGAAGGGCTTATCATCACGAGGGCTCTGATCTGGCGTCATTCGAGTTGCGGAGTCCACAGCTCTCAGCCGAGCTAGCTAGCCGAATCGGTAAGCTACCCAACCGAAACTCGACAGCATACCGAACAGAGCCGTACAGTGGACGATAAGGACCAGGTTACGAATTTGAGGTTCTTCTGTAAATCAGTCAGCAGTCAGCACTGGTTCAGACTGTCAGCTACCAGCAGGACTAAAAGTTGATCCTGGGACTTGCTGGACCATGACACATTGCCCATATTTGAAGAAATGAATGGAAGAGCTGATCCATGATCATATCGCACTCATGTGACACCTACCAGAAAGGTTACTCAAGAAAAAAGAATAAACCCTGAGTATTGCTTAAAAATGTGCTGAACAATATCACAACCGATACTCATTTCTCCAAATACGGGCAATGTGTCATGGTCCAGCAAATCCCAGGATCAACTTTTAGTCCTACTGGTAGCCGACAGTCTGAAACAGTGCTGACTGCCAACTGATTTACGGAAGAAAGTGTTGAACCAAAGTGGGCAGCCACTAGGGCGCCAGCAGAGGAGGAACCTCTCAGGCTCTACCAGGTGGTGGAGACGTAGTGAACCACTCTATTTGTCTCTAATTGTCTCTGTATATTAATGTGGAGCTTAGAAGCTCATATACAGAATGGTGTGAGATAAGGTTATCTAATCTACTGTATAGTAGTTCCTTATCTAATCTTGCTAAGGTGGCCAATAGAGGCCTTTGCTACAATGTAATTCTACATAAGTGTAGCCAGTGAATGGCAGCTAAATAGTGCCAGTTCAACAATCCAAGTGTTTATGTTCCTCTACACTGTGTTATTTGACTGCGGTCTGGTTCCCAACCTGTCAAACAGCCCGCTCTCGTCAGACAGGTTTAGGTTCAGTCTCAAGATCTGAGGAAAAGCTTTTCTGGTTTCTGTCCAATAGGGCACACACATCGTTAGTCTGCGTTTTGCATCTCTTGGCCAAATGTATAGTCTCTCTTCCACCCTATAGACCACTAGCATTAACAAGCACTTTATCAACGTATACTTCACCAATTAATCACATAATCCACGTGTCTTTTCAAACAGTCGACATCATTTTCGCTGACGAAGTTTCAACTAACCTCATCCATACCCATCAAATTGATGGGTGCGGTGGTGAGCATAGGCGTTCAGGTTGTGCAAGCAAACAAGTGAAGAGGAAGGTCGGAGACCGAGGCAGTCTGGTCGCTGTACTCTGGGATAAATGTAAAAACAAGCACCGTCTTGTGTAGAAATAATGGCGACTCAGAACATGGTGACATCCAGGGCGAGCAAGGAGACTGGAATCAGTGTATCAGGAGTGAATGCCACTGAATGGGAGGCACGAGGTGATCATAAGGGGCGCCTAATGTCAGACCGTTTCAGACTAATCGTTGTAGGTGCTCTCAGGAGCTCATACGATGGGATAGTTAGGAGCTGTACAAAAAAAAACGGGTTTGAGTGGACGGGGCTACAAGCGGAAAAGGCGTGCTGGGCGTGCTAGGGTATACGAGATAGAGATTCAGTTCGCGTGCAGAAAACGCTGTCAATTCACGCACAGCAGCTAAAGCCATCTGTCTCCTTATTCTCGGAGTGGTGATAGTGGAGAGAGAACTCACTACAGCTGTGCTTCGTGCTAAATACGTCATATATAGTGTAGGATAACTATTACCGATCAGTTGAGGGTGTACACTTCGAGACAGACACGCTTAGCGCCATGTCACGCTAGTTTAGTGACCAGCCCGTCTATGAGACATGTGTCGCGATCCAGCGGATGAGGCAAACCGTCGATAGACGTCTGTCGAAGGTTTGCCTCATCCGAAAGTCGCTGCACGTGACCTCACAGCGGCCATGCAGGCAGAGTGACTCATGCATTAGTTCAATGAGCGATTGGGAATCAACACCATCAGTTGCATCAATCATTTCAAGGGACACAGAGTAAGACGACCTGTGTCAACACACAAAAATTTAATAAAGGGTAATCGCTTGCCTGGCCGTTGCTACGGGGCCACGCAAACAAAATTCAATTTTCCAAGAATAAGCACTAAAGAAACGAGACGTCTGCAAGCTATGTAGAGGTTGATAGAATATGCTTACATAGTAACTTCATGCATAATCACAACGACTGGGTACCATCCAGAGTATGTCATCAACAAAGACGGGTACAGAGCACTGCGAGCGACGATTGCATTGGTGATGACGAGACCTAACAGTAGTACTTGACACCAGCCACTTTACTGGTAGTAAGGTGGGAGGTCGCTTTCTATCAAGTTTCTAGGCTCTGGCCATAGTGCAAGCATGCTTTGAGCGGGAGTAGCGATAGGGTTTGACAATGGCCCTGGACCCTGCTTGCAGCGGTGAAGAGGTCAAGAAGCAACCGGAAATGAACTTGAACACTGTTTAGTATAGAGAAATCACGACAAGTGCTAGACTGTGGGTGGTGCCGTGCACAGGACGAGTACGTGGGATGCAGAATTGCACAAGCTCCTTGATATAGTGGTGGATGAAAACGACGTACGTGGCACATGCAGCCGATACTCCTATGAACCCATTACTCGGTTAGATTTGCTACCGGGACTTATGTACTACCTGTCGGGTTGCTTCAATCTATGGGTTGAATACTTCTGACAGTTTGAAGGTTCCGGTCAACAGTAGAGGCTATCTGTAAATCCATTGGCATACAGGTCACGTGTAGCACGGCGATGTATATACTATCTGACTGAATAGGTGCCCCCTCTCTCTCTCTCCCTCTAGACTACAATACGTGGCTGAGGACGATATCATATATGTGTATCTGACCGAGTATCGGCACCTCTCCAATAATTGGGTCCGACCGGAGAGTGAGGGTTGTACCTCAATATTGTCCAATGCCGCCCAATCCCATCAGCGGGCTTATACTATCATGCCTTCCTCACTTGCGCTCGACTTGCACGACCTTACAACGGTATTCAGCGCACTTCTGTCGTCCCTTGACGACTGGCTAACTCAACGAATAGAGCCCGAGTTCTGTGGTCCATGCAAAGGTGTCCTTACGTGCGTTGTATCTGCATACGGTCTCTGAGTCTCCGAAGTTCTCACGGTGCGTTGGAGTCTTACTCGTCTATTCCCTCTGCCTTCAAACCAATACATATGGTACCTCCGCGACTATGTAGAAGACACGTCATAATTTGCATTGAGCCCACTCACAACTTCCATGCCCCGAGGAGATAAGTTATTCAACGCCCAATGGCCTTAACCATCCCGCCAAATTTCACCTCTAGGCCAACACCAACGCTTATGACCCTTTTGAACTTTATCCCACACATGGACGCTCGCAAGGGTACATTACATTTCTTGCCACGACCCATATTCAACCTTTTCGCTGACGACACCCAGCTGTCTCCCATCTCCTTTCTTGCGGGGTACATCTGTCCATTTTTTGCCCAGTCTCCTCGGGCTTGTGAATGAGTTATACTCACACCCTCATCCGTATCCTGTTATTCGATGACCTGATTCATCATTCCAGGCCATGAGCTACGGATTTGTCGCGATGTTTAATGGCGATTTACTTCCTTCAGGTATGGCTACAGCTCTATTCAAACTTGTGTCGAACAAGGATTTCTCGTTTATGCGACCTATACAGGCAGAGACTCAAGAGCCAAGGTCCCGTTCCGCTTGGTACCGTATCATACGAGGTTATCTTCATCTAGGCTCTTACCCTGCTCACCTTACTCCGTCATGTCTCGTTGATCTGTATGAGTTCCTTCATCCAGGAGGACCACCAGCAACAGGGTTCCAAATTCAGTATGTACAACTAATGAAATCAGTGCAAACCACCACTGCATCTCATGTTGCTGGATTAGGAACATATGACTATGCTCGAGGTCGCTCGCGCGTCATCAGTCTGGGCTACTAGCACTAACAATTCCAATGAGGTACATGGTGGTAAGGTTGAAGTATATGTGCATATATGGCCCATTGTTACCACTAAATCCTCTGGCTTCTTTCCCTCGCCTGAGTTGATCCTCGGAGCTGCTTTCACTTCAATCTCTCCGTCTCACATAATATGGTACTATGCGTATGAAGATAGGTACCCCTTTCTACAGCATACAATCTATACATTGCATTGCGCTGATACAACCCTCGAGCTACTTTCTGCCTCTCCTGCCTTCTGTTGTAGCACACGATGCCTCAATACAAGTTGTGTGCATATACACATTATGTTCCCACTGATAGATTAATTCAGATTAACTGGGAAGGGATGTCGCTTAAATGACATGTGCTCTTCATCTGTTCAGTTCGGTATGAGAAGCGCAGCTCACTGCGATTCTATCTTTCTCACCTCGCAGTGCTTCAAAACTTCCGACCTGCATCACGGCATGCATGTTACATAACACCTCTATCTTATCAGTCACCTTCAGAGCCCTGAGCAGAACTCTGTCCCCTGATACTGTAGTAGTGTAGGGCGAGAGGCCAGAGAAAGAGTGGAGTAAATGGAGAGAGCCGCCTGGAGTTCCGAGGTAGTAGCAGCGTTTCAGCAGAACAGCAGCAGGCGGAGTTGTCCTCCATCTTGGCACGTCTACCATCCCTCTCCAAGTGACCCACTGAGTCTCAAACGTCCAGTGCCGTGATCCCATCATACTATATATCTATATATCCTTTAGGCCCTGTTCAGTATGGTGCCAAGCTTCAGCTTGGTTAGCTTACTGACTCGGCGAGCTAGCTCGGCTAAGAGCCGTGCCTTTGGACTCCGCAACTCGGACGATGCCTTATGATGTTGAGGAGCAGCACCATGTGCTGCATGAGTCGCTGTCACTGTTCTGGTCATAGGACTAGCATCAGATAGTCGAGATTGGGCAAGGAAGGGCTTATCATTTCCATCACGAGGGTTCTGATATCTGACATCATCCAAGTTGTGAAATCCAAAGGCACAGCTCTTAGCCGAGCTAGCCGAGTCGGTAAGCTACGCCAAACAGGACCTTAGGCGGCTGATACAGTAGGTGCGCCGGCTCTTATCAAATATTGCTCACACCTAGGAGCACCCTGCATAGCACACACCGCATTCATCAAATGACGGTACCTACAGCATTGGGCCTCAAGTGGTGACGGGAGGCACTGCTAGCCCACGTCATTACCAAAGTCTTGGTTACTGGTCTGTTGCTCTGAATGCACCAGTAGGTTAACATGGATCATCAGCTCAGATGAATTTCATGATGGAAATAAATCTTTAGTTTTCAATTGCACACATCATGATATCAATGTTAGCAGGAATAGGCGAACAATGTAGATTGCGACCTGCACGTAAGTACTATTCAGGATGAGTTTCGGCATACGAGGAGTATTAAGTCAGGAGTGCCGGAGCGCATAGGATGTGATTACCTAATATATTCAAACTTAACACATCCTGTATACACAGCAAAATTTCGCTCATTATGCACGAGGTAATTACAATAGTTTATTTCATGTCGAACTATCAGAGATCACTGTTTTGCCTTTACTTTCTATGGTCCCCGACTCCTTGCAGCCCGCCGTTGAGCTTATCCGGTTGAATAACTATGTATCTGGTATGGTCCCTCGAATCTCTAGTCAACCACTAAGCTTATATACAATCCGCAGTCATTGTTGTCACCGTCATGATATATAACTATCGTAAGTCTATTGGTGTATACTTCATCCTTGTTTATTCGGAAGTGACAATTGCAATCACACCATTCCAGTCCTCACGTGTTCGAAAGAGGTGTGTTGTTTTGCTCTTCGGCATCTTTCTTGACTTACAACATTTAAGATAGAATATGTATGGGTAATGTCGAAGCAATAATACCTGGTGAGCATCCGTTCTGATGGCTCTACAGTGCAGACCCTGGACAATAGTCTCTGCAATCTTTCTACTGGTGCGTCACAGTCTAAGAGACTGGGGAAACCCATTGCTGGTACTCAGAATTAACAACTTCATAGGTTCGTTACCCCGGTATTGCTTTCGCTATGTAAGCATGCTGCTGCTATAATGCAGATTACATAGCTGATACCTCATCCATGATAAAGTCTCAATGTCCTTTGTAGGTTCGGAGTTAGAATTGAGCTTATCTGAGCTGACTGGATTCACTCACAGATGGTACTACCTTTATCCCTGGTCCTGTCAGAGTCAGTCACTCCCCACTTTGCACCTTATTTGCCTATTATGACCAATTTCGGGTAGACATACGTATTCAAAACTTGGACAATGGATGACTATGTCGATAACAGTTCTATAGATGTAGGTGGATTGATTTACTTCTCTTCATGATGCTAGTGTGAGACATGGGTATTCCCA